>SMSR01014303.1:0-70325 GCA_019453355.1 Ceratina japonica
ATGATTCAGACTTGCTAATAAAAATGCTGAAGTAGTTTGCATACGTATACGTATGTAAACCATTTTGTAATAAAATATTGTAAGATGATGTATTTCAGAATNTTCCATGTCTGATAGCAGGTATTGATCTCACTGATTTTGTATCAAATGGACTGAAGGTGGATTAAGTAAAAATTTATACCTGCGCCATTAAAAGTAAAGAAACAAGGGTTTAGAGTGAAATTGAGAAGAGAGAATGCGTTGTTTTCGATATGCAACTTAATTTAAGCGCCTCATAATAAGTCGTGCCGACTTTAAGGGGTGTACAACACGAATATACAGGAAATAAAAAAGCATTATATGTTCTAAGGTTACATACATCCATCTATTCGTAGTTTCCAGTAAAAATTAGTCTCACTGATTTTTAATTAACTGGAGTGAACGCGGACCAAGTAAAACCAAATTTATATCTGCGCCATTAAAGGTAAAGAAACAAGGGTTTAGAGTAAAACTGAGAAGAGAAACGAGGTAGTGTGTTCTTCTCGATATTTAATTTAATTTTCCGGTCACGAGTTTAGCGGGTGTACAACACGAATATACAGGGAAGGAAAAAGTTGACCCATTGAGCAGTTACAGTAAAAGGCACTTGGTCGCCCTCCTAGGTGACTTACAATGGCCGTTTGATGCAATCTCCTTCTCGTAAAGTTCAGATTAAAGCGGTAAAAAGTTTTATACCGTCTCTCTTCCTTCTCCCGTCTACCTCTGTCCGTCTTCCTCCCTCTTCCTTCCAGCNGCTTATTTCCGTTACAGTTTTCAAGTTCATTCATCGGCACAGCATGGATAGTTCACTATTTTCACTTTTTCGCCTTTTCTCCATGTCTGATTTATTCTTACTGATAATTATATTTATTTCTATTGATCTCACTGATTTTGTATCAAATGGACTGAAGGTGGATTAAGTAAAAATTTATACCTGCGCCATTAAAAGTAAAGAAACAAGGGTTTAGAGTGAAGTTGAGACGAGAGAATGCGTTGTTTTCGATATGCAACTTAATTTAAGCGCCTCATAATAAGTCGTGCCGACTTTAAGGGGTGTACAACACGAATATACAGGAAATAAAAAAGCATTATATGTTCTAAGGTTACATACATCCATCTATTCGTAGTTTCCAGTAAAAATTAGTCTCACTGATTTTTAATTAACTGGAGTGAACGCGGACCAAGTAAAACCAAATTTATATCTGCGCCATTAAAGGTAAAGAAACAAGGGTTTAGAGTAAAACTGAGAAGAGAAACGAGGTAGTGTGTTCTTCTCGATATTTAATTTAATTTTCCGGTCACGAGTTTAGCGGGTGTACAACACGAATATACAGGGAAGGAAAAAGTTGACCCATTGAGCAGTTACAGTAAAAGGCACTTGGTCGCCCTCCTAGGTGACTTACAATGGCCGTTTGATGCAATCTCCTTCTCGTAAAGTTCAGATTAAAGCGGTAAAAAGTTTTATACCGTCTCTCTTCCTTCTCCCGTCTACCTCTGTCCGTCTTCCTCCCTCTTCCTTCCAGCCAGAAGCTCGAGTCGCTCGAAGCAGTTCTTCTTCAGCAACTGACTCCGGTTTCTTCCTTTCCCTCTTTCTTCTCCGCTCTCCACGGTCGTTTCTTTTATTGTGTCTTTCTTTCTTCCCCTCCGCCGCTCGGTCCTCACTGTTTCTGAATTACTGCCAGCCTTAAAAACCAAATTCTCTTCCGAATAATTTCGTTCGACTTCCTCTGCGCCCGACCTCGTTCGGTGAAAAATATTTTATTCAATTGTACTTGCAACAGTCGCTGTTATTCGAACGACTCTATGCGATGAAACAATCGACTGATCGAACTGTTTTTCTCTCTGAAAAAAATATTCACATAATACACGTCGAGGTAAAGTTTGATATTGATGACGATAAAGCGAAGTTGAACTCCCGTCGTAGTTGTTTTCGAAAAAAGTGTTTTGATTCTGGGCACAAGTCAAATCATTTGGAAAATAAAACGAACGTATCGTTATTGCTCACCCTTTCGTCGGCGACGGAGAAAAACGACGTACACCGTAAAAGGCAAAAAGTTGATTGCGGGAAACTACGAGCGACATCGCTCCTTTTGACGGTGAACAAAGGAGTGGAAACAAATATTCGTGTTCAGTTTGGAGGGTTCCCCGTTTACGTCTCCATTGGATATGTTTTAATTTGAAACAGGCTCTTCGCATCTAAAAATGTTTTTAGCCCGTCCCGTCCCTGCCACAAGTCGGAATGCAGTGACGCGCAATCAGTCGTTCCGCTATGCAGCGCTGGTGCAACGAAATAAAATTGTTGAAATAGACGAAGCGAAGAGTGCGTTCGAAATTTAGTCCACATACCATCCATTTGTCTCTACGAGTTAGATTTGTCCGTTTATTCACAAACAAAAAGTTGTGCAAAACGTACATTGGATTTTTTTTTATAACGATTTTCCTGTTTTTATTGATTTCTTCATTTAGGGGAAGCTACTTGTGTGATCCATCCATATTTACTGTTAATATCGAATAGCGATTGGTAATTATTAGAATGAATTAGCCTCATTTGTGTGTTTTTACCGTTTTTAGTGGTTAAAAATATTGATTGAAGATTTGTTGCTTTCTTCAAATACTGATTTCTTCATTTAAAGGAAGCTACTTGCTCCTTCCATATTTAGTCCTAATAACTACTAGCCATTGCCTATAAATAGACTGTAAATTCATATGCAAAATAAAACTGGTAAGGTATTAATTTAAGGAATGATATTTTTTAGGAATGTTCTTTAATTTTTCAATCATGCTAATGTTGATTTATGCACGTTCTTCGTTCAGTGTAACTGTAGAAGGTAGTTAACGTCTAAGTTTCAAGTCTTAGACCATACTAATATTCAACAAATATCAACTACAGGATACTACAGAGGATAAAAGGATATTACAGATTTAGAAGTTTTAGACGTGCTGCCAAATTAACATTAGATTATCTGATCTTGGATATATACCTATTTTGCCACAAATGAGTCAATTTGACTCAAAAATCAAAATTGAACTTCTTTAAAAAAATAAAATTTTGTTTTAAAGAAACTTTATATATTCAAAACAATTTTTGTTTCAAATAAATTTTCCGTAGATTTTGTTATTACATTTAGTACGGACGCCCTTACTTTTATTTCTTTCGCATGATAATTGAACTTGGAGTTTTGAACTAGACAAATTGATACGTTTCGATAATTTAGTGTTAAAATCATATTAGGAAAATAAGCCCACAAACTACAATGTTTTACAGTTACATTCTTTAGCGGTCAACCAAGTTACTTTAATCTCCAGCACTTAGATGAATTACTCCGTTTTCTCTCTCAGCCGAAGTGTACATGTAATTTATTAAAAAAGTTACGCAAACTTAAGCTTTATTTGCCTTTAAAAGCAAACATTCTATTTGCTAAACTGAACATGAAGGCTTGCGCATGTACATTTCAGTTTCTGAATATTAGTTAATTTTGTTACTCCACACATTTTGTAAATTATATGTACACCTGTAAAGCCGAAGTAAATCTGTAAAAACTTTCACAGGCTCAATAAAGAACGAAATATTAGAACTGATTTTCAAAATTGCGACTTAAAAAAATACGTCAAACAAATTTATAAACCTTAAATTTCTACAAATATCATTTTTCTTACAAATGCATCGCTTCACATGTTGGTCATAGCTTTTTATTAAACTTTCAGCAGAGATTTCAATATATCGACGTGCCCCGTACGTACGACCTTAAATTTGATACCGTGCACGAGTTCAGTAATGGTATTTTCTTGAATTCTGTAGGATCGACCCACAGACGATTGGAAACGTTTTGCATCGCGTTTGATATTTAAATAATATTGTTTCAACACGTTGATAGGATTCGTGGGTTTCAATCGATTCTACTGTACACATGTACACGCGTGTAGTCTGTACATGCTGCGCAGCTGACGTCGAAATTTACATTTCTACCGTACGCCGAATGTTTATCTGTCTAATAAATTTGTCTCTCGGGAGATCGTCGGGCAGGCTGCGATTTCCCGACTCGGACGCCGAATGGTCGCGTCTCGAATCGGCGCGTGACAGCTGCGCTTGTAATTGAAAACATGAGTCGCATTTATGTATCCCTCTGTATGCGCATTGTGTCTCGGGATTCCCGATCGGACTCGGCTCGGCGCAGCGGCCATCGTCGATCGGTTAATTGCACGGAAAAAGGCAGAGTCGTGCAACGAATATCGAAACATCTGCATGCATACTTCCCGTTCGGATAGAATTTTTAAGCAGTGGCCCGATTCGTTATTCAACGTGCAAACCGCTCCCACTGTTTTGATATTAATCTCCGCCCTAGTATTTGTTTTTTTGTCCTTTCTTCGGGCTGATAGTATTATGACATTTGCGTTTGGAATTTTTTCGAACGAAACACGTAAAGTGGACAAAAAGATATACGAAACGATTGTGTAGTGATAAAACTAATTCTGACTTACTAACTAATTTGATGAGGTAGGATATTAGTGTCACACACGAAATTGATCTAAAATATGAATTTATGGAATTACACTTTTCGTCCTTATAGTCCAAAAAAATCTCTGAGATGACTGAGCCTAGTTTTTTAATATTCAATTATAGTAGTGGTATATATGAACATGCTAAGTCAATCAAGCTGTTGTTAGGACAGATATCATAGGTGTTGTTTCAAACATGTCGTGAATAAACGAACTATAAATTAATTGTTCAATAATGGTAATCATTGAGCTTTTGAAATCTGTCTGTTCTCTATAGTTAGTAATATGACGAGATGCATCTCTACCTCCTTCTCTCCTCTACTCCTTCCTTTAAAATAGCCTATGGAAGTGTCTAAAACATCTTTTAATTATGCACTTGCATATACGTAAATAGAAGTCGTCGGGCTGTGAGAAGGTTGCTAAATTCGTCATGGCTCGACCCGATTTACACCTTTTCGATGCGGAGAGACTATGGCCAAAAATATGCCAGTTTAATATTTAATACGCAAAACGTTACACAAATTTATCAGATCTACATACCGATATATACTTGAGTTCACGAGAGAATAACCTTGCGGAATAACTAGCTTTTGATTTTTATGATAAACCGCCATGAATCCGATATTTAGTGGTAGTGATTTAGAGATCATCGTGAAAAATCAAAATTAATAATTTTAAACACCATCTCTATGTAGTATGCAAAACGTTTTAGGAATGTATTAGATCTATATGTCAATATAAATATTATTTTCCTCCATACTACCACTTTTCATGATAAATCGTCGTGAATCTGACATTAGTTTCACATTTTGAAACGAATTTTTCTTCCGCGATATTGAAAATACGTCCCGGCGTTTTCCATTGCTAGTCTCGAGGAAAACAACGATCTCGAACGATAGTTTGAATTGCTAAAAGCAATCCGGAGCCGCGGGGTCTCTTATTATTATTCCGAATATAATAAGTCGCCGGTTGATGCGGCCGGGGTGATTCCCGGACTGGCAGCCGGCGCGACGCGACGCGACGTGGCGCGCGCTTCTCCCTTCCGTTCTGATTTTTCCCGATTTACATACGAACCGAGGCGTTTCCTCGAGCGCCCGTTCCCTGTGCCCGATCCTGTTCGGAAAAATGAATCGACCGCGCGGATTCGTTTTTCCGGATGCCTTCCGTCTTTAAGAAGTATGTGTCGTAAGGTGAATGCTCGGCTGGGAGCACTGGGGGGTTGGAAGAAAAACGCAGAAGAAGCCACTTTGATAGAAATGCGAGTCAGCAGATTTCTGTGGTACTCCTGCGTATTGACTGATTCTCGAATGATTGATGTGAAAACGGCGCTCTCTCTAGAAATGGCTACATTTGATATAAACTTTTCTTATAAAATTAAAGGATGTATAGCTTAGTAGGACATAAGTACTCTTATAACTATAAGATAGGAAATACTGTCAGAAATGAAATTAGTCCATGAAGAATCATGAAATTTTGTAACATCTAATAACTATTAAAACACGAATACTTTTTCATTGTTTTTATTTAACGCGTTGACTGCCAATTATCAGAAATCAGTTTCCATTTGCGTATAATTTAATAGGCTTAATAGGGGAACGTTGTTGCTCTTTGACCGCGATATTGGCAAACAGTTAATCTACCATTCAATTAATGCACATCGCGTGCCGAGTACTTTAATTAACCGGCACCACATCTCCGAGGTTTCAATTTTCGTTAAGTGGACCATTCACGTTTTTCCCCCAAAGATATTTTTCGCTGTTTAGATTCCATTCTTTTGGATTTCAAACGCGATCATTCATTCTATCTTTGTTTCCCAACGAGGTTAATTGATGAAAATTGACATTCGCTGCGGGCACAATTAAATGATTCGAAATAATTCGTGACCGGGTGTCGAACTCGTTACAAAGATCAGAGAGGAGGAAGCGCAGATGATCGAAACGCGTTCTATAATATTATACGTATGTGCTACATGGCCGTCGCGTAATTTCGAAACTTTATTACCAATAGTAACTCAATTTCTCGTTCACCGTCATTATCGTTCGCGTGCGAACGGGACCGATTGATTGCGCGCGTCATCGCGTCGCCGCTCGACCCAGTCCCTGCGATTGACGCTCTTTAAAATCCCGACAGCTTTGTCGACTATTTTTACGGTTGTTGCTAAAATCGATGAAACGGCGATTAACGGAGAGCGTGTCAATTGTTAACCGGCGTCCCTGTTAACGGGGGGTAACGGTGATCTCGTCGGAGGTATCGGTCTCGTTAATTAAATTCGTTTTAGGAAATTGCATTGGAGAGGCACAACCGGCAATATTCTACGCCGCTCCCGAGCTCCTCGTAATAGGGTTTGCATCATTTTACACGCGGTGGTCCTGCATAATAGGTTTAATTTTGCAGTACTACTTAACACGGGATGAAGTAAATCATAAAATAGGATCTTGCGCGTCACGAGTTTATTAAACAAATACGCTCGTTAGACTACTTATTCATTAATAATTCTTTTTTAAGGTTTTACGAGCCATAAGATCTCTGCCAAAAGTTAAAGACATGTAATAAAAAGCCGTGTCCGATATTTCAAACAATGAGTTTTTAGGAAAAATGATAATTACAAAGGAGGTTTATAAAATTGTTCGACCCATTTTTCTCGTTTTTTACGCATAATTTCTAATGTTCTAATACACTGTTTGGCATTTTTTTATTGGACCGTATGTGACTTGCAACTGTCTACATCATCTACATGTTCTATAATTCTTACTTTTCCATACATTTTGCTGTATATCTTAAATAGTATCCTTGAAATGGACATTATTTCAACTTTAAAAAATTTCTTGAATCATTTATTAAGAATTATACACAATTCTCTCATTATTGCATTCATATTTTTTTATAAATGAGATCAAAATTCTGTCCTTCGACATGAAAATTTGAGACGTAATAGCTTTTTAATTACCTCGCAAAATTTCGGAAATTTTGTAGTGTTTCAGCAATATAATATGTTAATTTCAAATATTAAAACTTCAATGCTTTGTCATTGTTTTTATGTAAGGGTTTATACGACCTTAAAATAACGTTTATTTATTTATTTATTTTTCAACGGAGCTTTGATTCACGTCGTTTGCCATTGTTTTACGACGCGAACGCGACGCAGAGGTACGGGAAGAGAATCACGTGTTGTTCGACAGTCACAGAAATAGGGTGGAAAAGAGAATCTAGAAAGGCACAGTACCGTCCCACTGAGATTTGTTCTACCATTGAAGTTTTTTAAGATAAGATAAGAACTTCGAGGGTGACATGTTTATCCTGTTGAGTAATTCGTTAAAAAGCATTAGCAGCTCTTTTTGTTCAATGGTTTTTTTTTCGTTTCAATAAATAATTTATGAAATTATCTAACATCTGAATTTTGTTATTTCTTACCTTATTGTGTGTCGTTACATTTTCCACTTTGTTTGTCTCCAATTTCGGTCTCAAAAATATGGTCGTCGTAATCATGATTGACGTTTTGCTAATATGTATAATCAAGTGTCTCAATTTTAAAGAAAGTAATGTCGCTGAAATTAAATCCTTCTGATTCTCCTCCTTTTCAATATTAACTTTTCACATAGGAATCTATTTTAACTTTGACGGCTGAGTAATAACATGATAAGGAACGATATAGAAAATAGTAAATGAACTCCTGCTGACAAAATGCAGGACCTAATTTTATAGAAAATCATGTCTCTAAAATTAAAAATCCGGTTTTCGATTTTTCACGCACAAATCTATTTTAACTGTAACAACTGAGCAGTAACACAATGAGTAACAATACAAAAACTTGTAATTGAAAGTTTTGCTAATATAGGTAATAACAATACTCAATTTTATAGAAAATAATGTCTCTAAAATTCATAATTCTGATTTCCTTCTTCCACATACGAATTTACTTTATCATCGACGACTCAGGAGTAGCATAATGATTAACGATACAGAGAAACGTAATTGAAATTTTGGTAATATAGGTAATACAATTCTCAATTTTATAGAAAATAATATCTCTAAAATTGAAAATCCCATTTTCAGTCTTTCACCATGTATTATGATATATTAAGANCTAATATAGGTAATACAAAACTCAATTTTTAGAAAATAATATCTCTAAAATTGAAAATCCCATTTTCAGTCTTTCACCATGTATTATGATATATTAAGATTTTGCTAATACAATTTTATAAAAAATAATTTTTGTAACATTAAAATTCCTCTTTTCGATAGTTAACTATTTTTAAACGTATTATAACAGGGATTAACAACCTTATTACAAGAATTAATTACAAATGTATAAGCATGTCTGCTATCTCGTAACAAGTCTAAATAACAAAATAAATGTATAATTATTCCTTCGTGTAACAGGATGTTCGGGTTGGGCATTTTTCACCAAAGCAGCTTGGCAAAATAAATACTATCTGCAGCCTGGGTTAGGTAGGTATTACCAATCGATAGCAGTGCGTTGCCGGAGTTTTATTCTTTCGGAAAAGAATTTGCTTCACGATTCATTGCAACCTCATAGCAGGATGAATCGCGTATCTCCCGATGGAACGGTGGATTATCGTTTTCCGAATTCCCTAAAATTCTTGTTCACCTGCTGCTTACACACGATTTACAAACACAGTTGCTTGATCGGACGGAAACAAAATACATTAACAAGTAGAACGATTACGAAACTCGCAGCCGATACTGTTCCCCTTTCACGATTGCACCTACACTGAATTGGTTGCAGTAGGAATGTAATAATCCTCGTCAAAATTTTTTGTTATATTTTTGGCTGAAACGATAGGCGATTGAAATTGGGTCGTAATTGAACGATACAGTATAAATTTGTTTCAGAGAAAATCTCGTTAGCAGTAAGAGCTGCAAACGATGACCAATCACGGTCATCGTTTGTCGTTACTGGACGTAAGCCGATAAAGACTATACAGATACAGATAGTTCACTCGATTCCGGATTCTTTTCGCAACTACACGTAAAAAAGATGAGTGATGTTTGATCAGCTTCGAGAAAGGTCACCTAAACCGGAAATAGGAATGAAGTAAATATATTGCTCTTTGATGTCATGATTCGATTATTATAAAAAATTCACGGAATGGGTATTTATAAAAAGTAATGTGACATTATTTTATTATTATCAACATTTTTATTCCTAAAACAACATTCGAAATGTTGATTTTTATTTCACTGATGTATGACAGTGGTCATAGTTAATATTAATCTTAAAATTTCGCACTTTGAGCACGTAACTTCCGGTTTAGGCACATTTGTATGTGAGTGTCTAGTCATTCCCTAGAGGTCCACTAAAATAATCTATTGGGGCATGTAATTGTGGTAAACTGTAGTAAATTAAGGAATATTCAATGAATAAGAATTATTTCATTATAAAATTAAATACAGTGACTATGAGTACAGTTGATATGTCCACTCATGTTCAGTATTATGTGCTATCACTTCCTGGAGGATCACGAAATCGAAATTAGCAGCGTCGTATGAAAAGCATTAGCGATAAGTAGAGAATATGTCATATTTTCTTGCGTGTGAAGTAGCCCCGAAATCCGACGAACATTATAGGTGTATATATTTTGTTTGAAACGTATCGTTCGTAAGGTTCCGTGCCTGAAGGGATAATACAAATCGACTTTTAACCGGCCCCACGCAACCCTCTGAACTGTAGGATTTATAATAACGGAACGATGAACATAGCCCGCACGATAAAAAGCTCCAATTTCAGTTTCATCAGGTCCCCGTTGCCGGGGTTGTACATAGTACATACCGATTGCGGCGCGCGACGCGGCTGCCGGTCGGCCGTGCCGCGTGCTTGGCTGCATTTAATGCCCCTCTTTATCGTCGCGATGGCGGTCGATTAATTTCACTTCCCGGCAAATTAATAGTTTTTCCGCGCTAATTGAGTTTACAAATGGAACCCGATTCGTTCTCGGCCCGCGACAACGCTACTACGTCGCTGAAAAAAATTCATTTCCGTGCTCGTGAATTATTTAAGCCGTGAACTGCCGAAGCTGATTCCCCGCTGACTGAAACCTAGTTAGTACATAGCTACCTTTTTCTAAATGAAAACAGGAAAATAGTAGAACCTCGATTATTATATGAACTAAATCTGATCAGGATTGTCGAGAATTCGAATTTTTC
This sequence comes from Ceratina japonica, assembly GCA_019453355.1. Lineage (NCBI taxonomy): Eukaryota > Metazoa > Arthropoda > Insecta > Hymenoptera > Apidae > Ceratina > Ceratina japonica. The sequence continues at coordinate 10,684 of SMSR01014303.1, forward strand.
GGATAATCAAACGATACATTATAATTATACAAAATACCTCAGCTGAAAAAAAAATCATCTCCATGTCTCCTGTTTTTTATGCTATAAAAAAATTTCATGGCACGATTTAAATGGTTTTGAATAAGGAATACCATGTAACAACACTTGTTTTGTTGGCTCGCGTTTTCGATTTCTGTTAAGGACATCGGCAATTTATGTTTAAAAAAATATCATATTTTTTATTGTATCGCCGAATCAAAACAACTCGTTCCAGGATTCATTACTTGCATCTGTTTTAACCCCCATCCTTTTCTACTACTAAACTGCAAATTTTTTTTTAATATTAATAATTCAACCAAGAAATAACAACTATACGACCGATATAATATCGGTTACGAAAAAAAGCGATATAAGTCAGAACAGATATACTTGATAACAGTTACGACATTCCTTTGGTTCTCGATAACTGTTTCAATAACCAGAATCAATATCATAACTGTTTTCAAACCATATCAAAAATTGACACGAATTCAACGAGAAAAACCAAAATATGGAAGATGATCTCAAGTATGAAAAAACTGAATATATTGTATTAAATTCTGAGCGAATTCAGCGAGGGTACATGCGGGTGCATTAGTTTGCGCTCGCCCCTTCGTTAGGGCGTCGATGAGGCGCGTCGCGCAACGTGACGTGCTCGACGATTTCATTCACTCGGCGTACTTGAAAGGAGGAACTCGATCCAATCCCTCCGTAATGCACCCTCGACCCCTCGACGTCGTTTCATGCGTGGCGCGCGCTTACTTTTCTCCACTGGCGTAGGATCTGTCCATTGCGTGGCTGGTAGTCGTTGTTCCGAGTTTCCGCGTCGTGATCCGTGCGGGTGATCGATGTCGAAGGCGGTTTCGTAGCACCGGCTATACCTGGTAATTACCCTGTCCGGTAAACGTTGTGCAAACACCACCCACGCCACTGTCCTCCAACCTTCCCCACGTTACAAGATTTCTATCGCACGATTCGCAAACACATCGCACTGTTAAACCTGTATTTCCTTTGTTTCATCGACTCCTCCATCATGCACTGTCATCACTCTACAGAATTCATAATGTACAAAGGAGAGATAGAACAAGTTTTGTCTATTTTATACAAGTTGTCTTATACTTTCGCAAGGTACAGTGATCTACAAATGAAAATGGGAACAATATGGTATATGAAATTTGTTTATAAAATCTTTGTTATAAAATTGTAGGTGAAAATATATTAAATGTAACCTGAATAACAATTTTTCAATTAACTCTATTGCACAAGATGTTTCATAATTTTCGAGCAATATTATAAGAGCATGATATGTAGGTGAAAATAAGAATCAAATGTTATATGAATTTTGTTTATAAAAGCTTTGTTACAAAATTGTAGGCAGATATTGAATATAGCCTGAATATAACAATTTGTGTCTTTTTTATACAAAGTCTTTCATATTTTTTTGGAAAAAATTGTAGAAGCATGATTTTCAAGTGAAAATGAGTACAATATGAAGTTCGTTTATAAATGCTTCGTTACAAAAATTGTAAGCAAACATTAAATATACCCTAAATATTTATTTATTATTTGTAGCCTTATTTTAGATGGTCGTGTTAACAATAAAATAATAAATATTAATTCCTTTTTTTTAATAATAGGTATACATATTAATTCCAGAACATTAATAGAAACTAAATTATACAAATTAATATATACCTTGTATTTATAAGATACTTCTTAACGTATAAGAATCATTAAAAATCTTGAAATGGTACTATAAAAATGACCACTCTTTGCACTGATACAAACTTCACGTCGAAGAAATATGTAATGTCACAATCGATATTTCAGAGATTGTAAATAATAATACACGTTAGAAGTAAGAAAGGAATGCTTTAATTATCTGAGAAGGGTTAGTTAGCGTTCTTTTACCGCTCACGCATATCATCCCTTTGTTTGGCCGTCTGTCGGGCTCCTTTGCCGAGGCTAGGAAGTTCACCCTCTTTTGTTACACATACGTATGTATGTACATATAGGTATGCACGCACGTGGGTGTGTGGACTCAGGGTTCTGTATATCTGGTCACGTAGACCTTGGCCGTAGACGACGTTCGTAGACGCCCTTTTGCACGACACGAGACGCTTCACTAATTTCTCAACATCACGTACGCTCGAGTGCTTGTCTCGATGATTATGTGTCAAAGCTCTCTCTCTCCTCTTGCGGAAATACCCCTTGGATTAATAGTACCTAAGCCGGATTCCCATGATACAACCATATTTGTTCTGGTCTTATTGATGAAAACAGATCGAGGGTGTTTGAGGGAGTTACGTTTCTCCCGGCTTGAATTACGTAACCCAAATTCAATATAGACATTTAGAAACGTATATCTCTAATTTTTCTCTAAATACACGCTGTCCCATAGAAACGTACAAATATTTATTAAATAATATCTATCGTTAAATATTTATTAAAAAATGTTCTATTACATTTTGAAAATAAAATGTATTTTAATAAATTGAAATTGTTTAATGATTTACAATTTAATTTTTATTATACATAATGAATTTATTACATTAACATGTTCCATGCCACGTTTACCATTTCTGGTATACGCCAAACTTGATCTTCAGGCATTCTTGATCATATCTGCATCTTGATCATAAATGGTACACGCAGTAATGTTTATTAAATAGGCTGAAGAATAAATCGGACAAAAATGGCTTGGCACGGAACGTGTTAAGATCCAATATTAAATTACATTGAGATATTTTTTGGACCCTGCTGCATCCGTTTCAAAAATATAATTAAATCGTATTGACGTATCGAACACCTTTTGGGACACTAGTATTCATTGAAATTTCCTGACTGAGATTCGATTTTGCGACACGCTCGGTTATTGCCTGAAATTTTAAGTGCCCAGGAGCTAGGAATACTGTCACGAGGTAGCCGTGTTGTTCGACGTCGGGAGTGTCGGTAGTATATTAGCCGAAGTTGATCTAACTTCCAATTTGTCCCGGGAAAGCGGGCCATACAATTGTTGCTCCCGGGCCGACGGGGAGGGGGGAGGCACGTTAATAATTGCCGGGGCAGATCGATCGCGCGAATAAACAAATCATCAACCAGCCGCGAGCAGCTCGCTTCTAACAAGCCCGTTTCCAGGCGGGCACGCTTATAAACACATCCCGTCTCTATTAATCACGTATTTCAACGGTCTGTCGGACGCGTTAATTGAATGAATCGATATGTACATTTACGTGGATTAATCCGAACGGTGATTCGCTAATATGGAATAACGAAGGCATTTCGCGAATCGCTCGTGCGGTACAAGGAATAAGCGCGCGGATTGCATCACTCATTTGTATACGCGGCGGCTCGCCGGTTTCCCAGCTTCCTCTCTTTCCGCTCGACGCCACAGGTTCCGGTTTTCTATCGGGCCGTCCCTCGGCCGGTGTTCCCTGCTTGCGCGAAAGTTCCTTGATCCCGAGAAGCTACGAGAAAAAGCATTAGGATGCTTCGAAATTTATTGCCAGAAGGCTTAACGGATAAGCCCGAGGAACAGGATTCGAAGCGCGTTATCCCAGGGAAATGAGTTTAGTTCGGAGCTTCCTTGGCAACGTAGCGCATCCAACGACTTTAAGGGATTTCTTACTTTTATGGAAGACGCGTCGTAATCGATGGGTGTGTGTGTGCACCAAGTGCGCAAGTAGTCCAATTTAATTCTTCTCCTACCTATTAATATATTAATGCTATTATATTATAAATACTTAGTCCTATATTAGAATAACCGATCCAATCACTGGCAACAGGCAAGGCATCATTTCACTAGATTTTCTCTCTAAAGGATCCAAATAATTCTGTTCGTATCTATTAACATTTTAAAGCCATTTAGTATAAATATTTAATCCTATGGTAGAGTACCTGATCGAAGCACTTAAACGAAGCAATAAGTTAATTTTACCTAATTTATTATATTATATAATATTTTCCCTTTAAAGGATTCGAAGAATTCTGTTTCCACCTATTAATATTTTAAGAAGCTACTTATAATATAATAATGGAATATATTGTATTATATTATATAAAATCTATTTAATATAATTGCATATTGAAGTAATTGAGCGAATCACTTAAGGCAAGGAATAAATTCATTTCATACAATTCATAACATTTTCTCTCTGAGGAATACAAAAAATTCAGTGTCGCAACATTTTATTACTGATGACTTTATAACACTTTACTGCTATATTCTTACTTTTGTGGGATTTATTTACAGAAAGATTAGGGTGAGATCGAAACGAGATATACGTATCCTAATTGTTATTCCGATTGTGGGCGTGGGACCGGGCTCCGTGGAATAAAGCGGATTGATAGCATTATTCGAAAGTAGTTCGGTTATCTAGAAGCGGCGGAACGCACGTAACCCCGTGCACGAGTAAGCAAGGAGCGGGCCGAGATTTAAGAATTAATGGGTCGACCGCGAGAGTTTCGAGGCACGCGAGGATGCGTGCGGGAAAGCATTTCACACCTACCTGCGTAAATACAAGAAAATCGTAAGGTAGATTCGATTTAATTTGCGGCCCGCTTGCAAACGTAAACACGAGATTGTACTTACATGCATTGCATATCATATAATACTATCGGCTCTTATCAGATGGATACGTATTTACACCTTTATGCACTCGCACGAAGCCGACGCACGATTATTCAATGATTTCTGAACATCATCTAATAAAAACTGTATTACGACTATTCAATTTGACTAGTTTTCTGAAACCAGTAATAAATACAGAGTATTCCAAAAAAATGTATAAATACTTATTAAATAGTGTATGTAGATTCTATTATACATATTTTGAAAATGAAATGTATTTTAATAAATATCAACTTCAAGATTATTTCAAATGTCTGTTATAGATTTTTTTAGACGTGTACACAAATTGAGTTCATAATTTTCTTATAGTTAGGGATTTGCCTCAACGTATCGACGTGTACCGATCGATGGCAATCAGTTGTATCAGTCATACGACGATGCTAGTCGGATCGCTTGATTCAGGCGCGGTAATGCCTAAACGTAATTTCGTTACTTTTGATTTACGTCTTAGAATACAATTCTAAAATATTGATCATTAGGTTTACACCTACAGTTACATTGTTACATTTACAATATAAGAAAACCAAAGATCATGAAGACGAAGTTAGAATATAAATAATTCAGAAGAAAGCTAGGCAAATCCAGGAAAACAGCAGAATGAAAATAAGTCGATCTAGTAATGAAGTTCCAAACGCAATTTCCTCTCTCTTAATTTTCGTCTTATTTTAGGTCGTAGAATACGAGATCCTCGAATATTATTCATTAGATATAGATTAGATTAGATCAGATTTACATTCAATCTAAGAAAATCAAAGATCACGAGGACGAAGTCAGGACGTAAATAATACAGAGACAGGCCAATCAAGGGAACAACATAATGAAAATAAGTGGACCGATCGGTATTCGTAGCTCGAGCAGTGAATTTGAAATGCAAGTAACGGTGTGTTTGTCGAAATTACCATCCATCTGCATCTGGCCGGGGAGGAAACAATAACAGGGGACGATGAGCGCGGAGTAGACGCGATCGTATGCGCGTAGGTGACATCCACGAGAGTGGAGCCTCGATTCTGGGAGTTTCTTGTTCCATTACCGGTGGAGATACGAGAGCAGAGACGTAGAGGACGGACAGCGGAGCGGCGTCTATCGGCGCAAAGCGGTCGAGGGTTTAGACGCGCCTTTGTACATATATTGGCCAGGAATACGTCGTTATGTCGGGCTGAGTTTATAGCAGCAGCCGGGTACGTGAGTTGGGTAAAATCAGCGACGAGGAGCGGAGGCGTGCCGCGTATAGATCTACGCGCCGGAGGAATTTCAGATTCACCCTTGGCTCGCATTCGAGTCGTATCGCGTACGCGCCTGCTACCACCGATACGCTTCTCGAGATAACAACCAGGAAGGAAACGTTCAAACGCGTTATAAATGCTTGTCACCTCGTGTCAGCAAAAGTCTAGCGCGGCTGCGACCCGATGGAGACGTAGGTTCGCGGCGATAAGCGTTCGAGTCGAACGAAAACAACCATGAAGGAAAGAGGAGAAAACGCAGCTGTTCGTGGGAGATCGGCGAGCCGAGGATAAACAGGTGAACCGAGGGAATAGACGGGTTAGGCGGAAATTAATTACAAAAAATAGAGCTGGAAGGAACCGAGACAGGGATCGGGGGAAGGCCGACGACGTGGATAAAAGACAGAGAGAATCGCTAAGAAAATAGTGAAAGAGCAAACAGAAGCACGAGGATCGACGACGGGTCGAGGGAGTCCCGCGAGAAAAACAGAAATCGAGAGGAAGGGTTAAAAGGGAAATGGACGTAGCCGATCCAATATTCCTTTCCTCACGACGAGAAGCGAGATAGAACGGTCTGTGCTGACGTTGCGATGAATAAAAATTAAGAGAATTGAAAATTGAAACGGCTTCGAGGAAATGGAATGCAATCGGAATCGGAATAGGTAAGATAATGGGGGGAAGGAGACGAGGGAGGTCAGGTGTGAGCAAGGTGACGGATAGTTCGTCGGCCCGTTCGAGATATCGGGTGATCGTGGGCAAACAAATTGCGATAAGTGCTATACCTCAAACAAGGTTTTTCCCTTCCGGGTTAATTACTTAAGTGTCGGACTCGTCTCGCATACTCGGAACCACCCAGAAACTCCATATCCTGCATGAGATCCTACGTACGCTTGAAAGACAATCAGATAAATTGGTCGAGATAATCGAAAACGATCCGTCAACATCACTGAATTAATCCGTACCGTATATTTTGCGAAATATTGCGCCCTCGATCACATCTTTGTAACATAGAAACGTATACACACACTTATAGCCTAATAAATAATAAAGGGAATTAATTTCCAATTAGTCTGTCTCATAAATACATAAAGCTGAGTAATTATACTGTTGCCTTTGCGAAGGTTTACGTAAGAAAACGGAATTGCTACTGTTTGACACCGTTTTACTAGGAAGGCAACTGTTAACATCCGGTGGCCTCCTAAATCTCTGGATTCGGCCTGTATATTTAAGAAGAGGGTAAATGCCGGTGGTTGCATATCAGTTCGAGTCAGAAGACCGCTATCTTGGCGGCGTGTATGCTCGACTAGTACAGCAGATAAGGTTTGCCCCGTCTCTAAACCTATCAAACAAGCGGGGGCAAGCACACGAACGTCGGCCCAAGGAGCCATGCACGGTCAAACCTTGGCAACCCCTATTTCAATTTTACGCCGACTTGCCCGAAACCCTATCAAGCCGCGACGTTGATGGAACATAATTGTGCTGCTGTTTTATCCCCGAGCCATTATTTTTCCCAAGAAAATACCATTAATCGTATACAAATCTTTCCTTATCTCGCTTTCTAGTAAACGTCCGCGTTTTAACGGATAGCGACGGTTACCGGGGAGGCGCAATATTTCCCGGCTTTGCATAACGTAACTCGTTGAACGAGGCGGGAGATATCATCCCGAGTAATGAACAATCTTTGAATATGAAACGCAGCGACTGATTAAGAATCTAACAGCCGTTTGGTATCGAGGAGGCAATCATCTATGGATTATCGTCAGTTGCCTCTCATTTCGCGTATCTTCATTAATGAAGTACGAGCTGCAAAGCATAACAGACTGCGAGAGCGTATAATCACTCTGTTCCATCCGTATTAGATACCCGGACTTCTTTAATGAATACCTTTATCAGGAAGTACCTTAGCTTCTTTTATTAATGCCTGTTTAATAATTGTTAAACGAGTTTTCATAGGATTTTACGTCTTTGTTTTTGTGGTGACGACAAGTGCTTAATCATGATGATTGAGTAATCAAAAATATCTGGTATACGGTGTTTTTAGATAGATTTTTCCTGCATTTAAAAATAGATCAGTATATCTATCTAATTTCAAATAATTTAATATCTATAAATATAAATTTCATTTAATTTTATAAATAAATTTACACATGTAGTAATTAGTTTTATTGTACGCTGGACGATTGATTTAACTTAATTGATTCTAAAAATAATAAAATAAAAATGATTTAAAACCTCAGTACATTTGATGGTTTCACTATTTTCTAGAGCTTATTTCGTCAGATGTAATTAAACATGTGTACATACAATCATTGATAATCTATTTTTTAATTTATTATATAGAAAAATTAAATGTCATAAAATACAATAAAAAATATATTTTATTGGCATTAATATGCTTAGTCAGAGTCTGAATTTATTTTTACAGCAGTTGAAAATACAAACATATAACTCAATCATCTCCAATCTGTTACCTTCTTATTAAAAGACATGTTTGATAAAAGTATTCTTATCAGCCTCTTAGGATAATGCAATACGACGATAGGTTTGCGTTAGGGAAACGAATTGAAATGTGGGTGGATATCCGCATGAGTAGATCTCAAAGGTGATCTTCAGTTTGTCGAGGAAAATTAACTAGTAAACTAATGAACGTGGAATCGGAATGTCCTCGGTTCGGATATCGACGAACGGAATATTCATAAGCGACGAATGCTGGCGAATACGCGATCCCCGGCGATCAAAATGCGCGTAACTAAACGCGCGTGTCGCGAGAGACGGTGTACGACTCAATTTAAATGCATTAGAGTTTCGAAAGTTTCTTATTAACCGGGGCGTCCGTGATCGGATTCGGCGTGCCATTTGTATCCTGAATATTTCATGACGCGGTCCGCGAGCGCCCCAGAGCCGATACACCGCTCCCTATCCTCGGCGTACGTACACTACCTTCCACAAATATTTTCCCGTAAGACAGCTAATAAAATGTATCGGAATAAAATGTGGTTCGAACTACCGGAAGGATCAAATATTGAACTTCACGTCACAACGAATCACGACCTAACAAAAATTATTTCATTTTACAATTCTCTATTGCTGTAATCAGATAATCTCCGTTTCTTCTTTTTTATAAAGAGGTGTAATTTATGTATATTTTTTTAGGTTTATTGAGATAGCAATTTTCGGAAAAAATTCCATCTGTTTTCCTCAACAAAGCGTGTAGAGGAAAGTTTCCTGAACTTTGTTACACGTCGACAAACAGATTGTTGAAAATTTAAAGCTGAACACTTGTGAACGATAGTGTGTTCGCGATACCAATGTGGCAATCGATGTCCGTGTCAACTATCGACTTCGTGCGAGATACGGTGCATTTTCTTTTTAAATTTTTGGAAGTGTGTAAAGGAGAATCGAAATCTGATAGCAACGAGACCGGTGGGAAGATCCGTAAACTTTGATACGAGCTGTGCTTTTTGATTTACCTGTGCAGAAATTGCAATATGTACTTCAGTTTCGAATTCGATATAAAACTCTTGATTTAGTTCTTATTGTTAGTAAATTTCCTCCTCAAATTTTTAGGAGTATATAAAGGAAAATCGAAATGTTTGATTGATACCAATGGAAAGATCCAGGAGCTTCGATACAAGCTGTGCTTTTTTATTTAATTCTGGAGAATTTGCGAAATGGACTTCAGTTTCGAATTCGATATAAAATTCTTGATGTAGTTCTCGGTAAATTTTCTTGTCAAATTTTTGGAACTATATAAAGGAGAATCGAAATCTGATACCATCGGAATTGATGGCGAGATCCGTGGGCTTTGATACGCTGTGCTTTTTTATTTATTTGCAATAGCCTGTTTACTCTAATTTAGCTTTATTTATAATAATGGGAAAACTGCGTAAGGTACTTGGATTTCGAATTTGATATAGAGTTTCTTACTCTCAATTTTTCTCGTAGAAACTCAATATTATGCTTTTTCATTCGTAGTTGTTTAGCCGGTATCAGGTATTTCCGTCTTTAATTAAGAGGAGTGTTATTACGTAAACGATTTACACCTGCTTCTTCGTTAATTATCCAATACGAAATGCAGTATAATATGAAACCGGTTTGATTCGTATTACGTATCAAACTGAAGTAATAAAATACATTAAATATATTCATATTTGCTATGCAGCAATAGATTTCTTCAATTCTTATTTAAATTTTTCTAACCAAAATTCGTAGTGGAAGAATTGAAATTAAAAAACTATGACTCTTTAACTACGCTTTCCTGTTCACGTATTACCAAATTTCTCTTCGAGTACGCTTCAGGAAAAATAAAAACGGTATTCTGGGAGATTCATCCTTTCTAGAATATTACTTATTAAAGGATACCGTGCAGGGGAACAGAGGATCGCCTTCCGGCGTTATTCAATTTCCTTCGTACGTCTTCGTTCATCCGATCTACGCGATAAACGAAAAGTTTCGCGTGTAGAACAGGGAGCATCGAGCGAATCGAGGGAAACGAAACGCGGAGAGCGGATAGCAGCGATCAAACGAGCGAGCCAGAAGATCCATGGAAACCAGAGTTCCTTTGCCGAATTCGCAATTTTTCCCGAAACGAAGAGATAGCCTATCGGGTTGGCGTTTAACGTTGCGTTACGCGTTACCCGGGCTGACGTTTTCAGCGATACGCGGCTACGCCAGCATCGATTTTCAGTCACGATATCTTACCATCTGCGGGAACACGTCGCTCGCACGCTTCACTTCGTAAATTTCGCGACAGCGAGTCCCCGAAGTGTCACGACTCTTAAACCGCGACGAATCTATCCGCCGTTCTTGATAGACACCGACCCTATTATTCCCTGCACTTCGCTCCTTTCCTACGTACTTAACGACGCGGACATCTATACATATTTTGCATAGGTATCAGTTGAAATGGCTTCAATACGTACTTGGCACAATTCGTATACAGTGTCCAAGTATTGATGGTACACCGAAAGAGCTTAAACATGTATCTGACACAATTTGTATACAGAGAGTCCCAGTATTGATGGTGCAACAAGAAAGCTTAAATATGTATCTGACACAATTTGTACGTAGGGTGTCCCAGTATTGATGGTACAATAAAAAAGTCTGACAATTTGCATACAAGGTGTCACAGTATTGATAGTACAAGAAAGCTTGTCAAGGTGTCACAGTATTGATAGTACAAGAAAATGTCCCAGTATTGATGGCACAACGTAGAGAGATTTTCATGTAAAATAGAAAATACATTTTTTTCATTCAAAGCTTGGGGTAAAATTGGCGAGGTTTTATTTGTACCACAGTATCTCCTTAATTTAATGAGATATTAAGCTCGCTGCAGTAACAAAACGTAATTTTAGAAGAAGAGCAAACACCGATTTCTAGATTTTTCGAATTTAGAATATTATTGGTTCTCTTATACAATATGAGATTTCGAATCGGTTCTTGCTTATAAAAGTTTCTTATAATGTCTAAAAATCAATTTCTACATTTTCGAAATTCTATCTTTAGGAGGATGAAATGGAGTGAAATGAATTTTTAAGAATTTTCTAATTTTTCTTGTCTTGTAAGAACAGTTTTATGCAGTTTGTATTAGAATGAGTTCAACCTAACAATCCTATTATCTTCGGGGAGAAAAAATATTTTTCCCAATATAAAATAAATTTTAAAATATATTTTTATGAATTCCCTTATTTTTTTTATTTTGTAAGAATATTATAGTTTTATATAGTTTGTATGAGAATGAGCTCAGCTTAACAACCTTAACACCTACAGGAAGAACTATAAATGCTTTTTCCAAAAAAGGTACATCAATAAAAAAAAAAAAATTCTATCACTTGTTACTAAAACAAAAATATTGCGGTGAAAGCCGCGACAGGGAATGTTAGTACAGTGCAAAAGTGGTAAACATTTGCACTTCGTTATTTTTATTCCATTTCATTCCTATATCCTATTTCATTGGAGTACCAACATTTTTTCGAATCGAATCGTTATATGTACCAGAAGAGCCGCGATATCGGGCGACCCATTTTATATTGACTTGACCAAATGGTGTGTTAATGGTACGTCTTGAAACGTAAGAACGAGGATCACGTACCATGTAGAATGGTCGATTCGAGGTTCGCTGCGTGAAAATTCCAAAGTGATCCAAAAGAATGCAATTTTTCTCGGGGTTCTCCCATTGACTCGCGGCGCCCTGTGATAGGTCAGAGGTCGGTGTCGTTTGTCTTGCGTCCATCGACGCGTGACCTGCCACTCGTACACTGTTTTCCAATTCGAATTTTGAAATGCTCGCCTAATGTAATAAATAAAATAAATGGGCGAAAGTTTTCATACAAAATAGCACTCTTAGAAATATAGAAAAGTGGATTTTAAATAGAAAGCTATTTTGCTCATCAAAAATGATGAAAAATTATGCTACATTGAATATTATATTGCGTTATTCGGAAAGTTATTTATAGAAAATTTAAAGGCAGCGAATGTAAATTTTGATATAAATTTATCAATTTATTGAATTATATTTTGTCTTTCTCGTAAAATTGAAAACTTATTTTAATTAACTTATTACGTGATATACCTTGCGACGCTATATCTCTCACTACGATTGACGTATATTCATGTCTGTCCTATATATTAATAAATTTTTAAGAACGCATATGTACGTCTGTCGTAGCCAAAAGGTCAAACGTTTAAACTACCTGAAAGAGTAGCCAATAGCAAGAGCAATCAGCAAGTTTCAATCGGACGGTTCTAATAAGCAACGCGAAGATTATTTTTTGTTTGCGAATGAAAGTGGATAGAGACAAAGGTACGAGAAAATTTCGCGCAATCGAAATAAGTTGCGCTAGGCGTGAAACAAATCACAGCCGAACAAACTAACTGTTTCCGGTAGATCCTGTTTTCGTTTTTCCCTCGTTCCGTTTATACTGGTCCGGCGCCGGGCACAGCGGGCGAAGCTACACGTATATGACAGTCTCAATGTTTTTCTAAATTTTCTCTCTGTCCTCGCTGCGCTTCACACTGCCGCTGATAAAACAGCAGGAAAAATCCAACTTTCCACGCATGAAAAGCAACATGAACGCGGGAACAGATATTACCGTTCTCGTGGAATTCTTTATTTATTACATTCCACGTTTGTTAACTCCTAATTGCCTCCTACATTCGCGTTCGCTCTATACGCTAAACCTCTGTTTTTTTGACGTTTCAAACATTGGAATTAATTCTGTGAGATCTATTCTTTCTATTCGAGCTCGTTGCGAATTCTTGCGGAAATACCGTCGACTGGAGTACAGCGAGATTCATGCCCTGGAATGATTCGGCGATAATTTCGCCATATACAATTTAATTAATTGGAGATGTCCAGGTCTTGATTGCGCCATTAGTTGAACGCCGCGAACGGCGAGAAGGCGAATGCTAATGAGGGCGGCTTATGATCGCTCTTATCGGGGCGGCCGACGTGTGCACGCGCGCGTTTACTCACGGCCGACGGGACACGCCGGAGAGAAGGATCGCTGCGGGAAAGAAATTATATCCCGGAATTGGTGGATAAGACGAAACGCCGACTGTTAAAAACGAGGGCTGTCTCACGGTTTTCCGCGAACCCCGATGAAAAATTTCCCCGGCAACGACGATCTCTCGTCGGGATTTATTAAAACGCGGCAATAAATCCTCGGCGGGAATGAAATTATTTTTGAGATGAAATATCAAATTGTTCGGTGAGCGAGAGATATAAAAAAAATATTGAACGAAACAGGGATCATCTCTCGCCCTACTAAACCTGTACAGTTCTACCGTTCGTTTCCAGTGTATAATTCGAAATATTCGAGGTGGACGAATTCTGTCAAAAGTTAATGTAAATTGCACGAACAGTGGTCTTTGAATCTGACGGTCGGATCACGCGGAGCGAAAAGGTAGCGCACGTTTGCTTTTAAAGCCGAGTAATATCTGTGAGGCATATGAAATAGATTTTCGTTCCCTGCGGGGCACCTTTCCTTTACCTCTTAACAATACGGTCAGGAACGATGAATATGAAAGTGCTATTTTTAGAAATTCATTTATAGTTCGATAGCCAATTTAAAAAAGATCATACAAGTTATACATGTATACATATATTTAGTTACTATACTAGTCTCCTTTCATCTGTGCCACTTCAAATTATAAACTGTATTGCATCGTATGTGTAGGATATTGGAATGTATGCCTGACTAAAACTAATCTCATTCTACTTGCAGCATGTTACTAGTTGCTTACATACAGGTTGTATACTATGTGTTCATTGTATAAACAATATGTATATATAGATTGAAAGAACGCATATGTACGTCTGTCGTAGCCAAAAGGTCAAACGTTTAAACGACCTGAAAGAGTAGCCAATAGCAAGAGCAATAAAGTCGTTTCAATCGGACGGTTCTAATAAGCAACGCGAAGATTATTTTTTGTTTGCGAATGAAAGTGGATAGAGACAAAGGTACGAGAAAATTTCGCGCAGTCGAAATAAGTTGCGCTAGGCGTGAAACAAATCACAGCCGAACAAACTAACTGTTTCCGGTAGATCCTGTTTTCGTTTTTCCCTCGTTCCGTTTATACTGGTCCGGCGCCGGGCACAGCGGGCGAAGCTACACGTATATGACAGTCTCAATGTTTTTCTAAATTTTCTCTCTGTCCTCGCTGCGCTTCACACTGCCGCTGATAAAACAGCAGGAAAAATCCAACTTTCCACGCATGAAAAGCAACATGAACGCGGGAACAGATATTACCGTTCTCGTGGAATTCTTTATTTATTACATTCCACGTTTGTTAACTCCTAATTGCCTCCTACATTCGCGTTCGCTCTATACGCTAAACCTCTGTTTTTTTGACGTTTCAAACATTGGAATTAATTCTGTGAGATCTATTCTTTCTATTCGAGCTCGTTGCGAATTCTTGCGGAAATACCGTCGACTGGAGTACAGCGAGATTCATGCCCTGGAATGATTCGGCGATAATTTCGCCATATACAATTTAATTAATTGGAGATGTCCAGGTCTTGATTGCGCCATTAGTTGAACGCCGCGAACGGCGAGAAGGCGAATGCTAATGAGGGCGGCTTATGATCGCTCTTATCGGGGCGGCCGACGTGTGCACGCGCGCGTTTACTCACGGCCGACGGGACACGCCGGAGAGAAGGATCGCTGCGGGAAAGAAATTATATCCCGGAATTGGTGGATAAGACGAAACGCCGACTGTTAAAAACGAGGGCTGTCTCACGGTTTTCCGCGAACCCCGATGAAAAATTTCCCCGGCAACGACGATCTCTCGTCGGGATTTATTAAAACGCGGCAATAAATCCTCGGCGGGAATGAAATTATTTTTGAGATGAAATATCAAATTGTTCGGTGAGCGAGAGATATAAAAAAAATATTGAACGAAACAGGGATCATCTCTCGCCCTACTAAACCTGTACAGTTCTACCGTTCGTTTCCAGTGTATAATTCGAAATATTCGAGGTGGACGAATTCTGTCAAAAGTTAATGTAAATTGCACGAACAGTGGTCTTTGAATCTGACGGTCGGATCACGCGGAGCGAAAAGGTAGCGCACGTTTGCTTTTAAAGCCGAGTAATATCTGTGAGGCATATGAAATAGATTTTCGTTCCCTGCGGGGCACCTTTCCTTTACCTCTTAACAATACGGTCAGGAACGATGAATATGAAAGTGCTATTTTTAGAAATTCATTTATAGTTCGATAGCCAATTTAAAAAAGATCATACAAGTTATACATGTATACATATATTTAGTTACTATACTAGTCTCCTTTCATCTGTGCCACTTCAAATTATAAACTGTATTGCATCGTATGTGTAGGATATTGGAATGTATGCCTGACTAAAACTAATCTCATTCTACTTGCAGCATGTTACTAGTTGCTTACATACAGGTTGTATACTATGTGTTCATTGTATAAACAATATGTATATATAGATTGTATACTAGAATACACGTAGCTCCAACTAGAGAGAGAGAGAGAGAGAGAGAGGAGGTATTACATTTTTCATGTATGTGTATGAACGAAGTCGGGAAACCCTCAAGTTATACGTCCATATTCGATTATTTTGCTTTTATATCAAGGCGTATTTGTTACTTTTCTAGAAAAATGAAGAGTGGGGTGGATATAAATATGCTTTTAACGTAATAAAGCGATTTATGCCTTAGGGAGTAGCTGAATGGGATTATCTCAATATGTATGTTCGTTAGTACTGTAGTACGTCAAGATATCGCGTAAATATAATTTTCTGGATATTGATACGCATAAAAGATATTATCGTTTCGTGCAGACTCACGTGGCACATCTGGTGCTTGGCTCTCAACGTAAACATTAGCTGTAACTTCAAGGGGTAATCCTGAGGATTTTCGTCTAGTTATTCCGTAGTTTTGAATAGAATTAGTGGATGTAATAGAATTAGTGGGGGAGGGAATGAAAATGCGTTTCACAGTGCAGGGAAAAGTGAATATCGTGATCACATATGCTGGGGACAATCATGCTGTAAGAAAAATAGTTAACTTTAGTTACTACAAATAAATTTCCAAGTGTACATCCATAACATTTCATGATATAAAAAATGTGTATAAAGAAATAATTACAAGATTTGAAAAATGAGAGGAAACGAATTTTAAGACCATAAGAACATTTAGTATATTCGCTATGATAATATTGAAACAATAAAATTAAACTGATAGTTAGTATTGTGTGTGTGGGGTTATATAAAGTTAATAAATAAAACTTCACACTAATTATGCTGCGAGTATACACAATATACTGCGTTGTAGATTGCGTTGGTAAAGAGAGAGGATAAAAGATGCAATTTAAAAATCGCAGGTACATTTAGTAAAAATTCACTGTTATAATATTGACACAGTAAAATTAAGTATTAAATGGTCAAATAAACTTAATAAAAAAAATTGCACATTAATTATGCTGCAAGAATACAGAATACACTGCGTCGTAGATTGCAAAACGAAAGCAAACTTAAATAAATAAAAAAATATAAATATCGCAGGAACATTTAGTAAAAATTCGCTGTTATAATATTGACACAATAAAATTAAGTATTGTAGACAACAAATATTAACAAAAAATATGTCACATTAATTATGCTACGAGTACACAGAATATACTGGATTGCGTTAGAGAAAAGGGAGGAAAGAGTAGAGCGAATTCTTCGTTAATAATCCGATATTTCCACGCTACAAAGATTGATAATTAAAGGAACGGACGAGGAATCGCGGGAGTGATCGCGCGCGTAATACCGCACGGAAACTACGATTACACGGTTTTCCGAACGCTTAACGTGGAGAACGCTAATTAGAAACCGGGTTGCATTACTTTAAATTACAGCGGAACGCGTTGAGAATGGTAGAAGCGGCGCGGCGCGGCGCGGCGTAGTCGGTCAAGCCAATTAACCGAGTCTCTCGATAATTACGAGCCACCGGCCAGTCAGTCACTTCATTTAAACCGACCGCACGATCAATCACCACCCCGCTCCATCTCCGTTTCCAGAAATTCAACGACTTTTCTGATTGCATGCACGCGCACGATATTCCTTCACGTCGCCCTTCCGCAATTCAACCCCACACAGGCTCAATCGTGTCGATCCATTTTTCATTCAAAATCAATCGTTTAGCTATTGATACGTTAGCATTCTATGAGCTGTAAGATCTCTGCCGAGAGTTCAAGAAATATAGTAAACAAGGTATGTTCAATATTTTAGGAGAAATTATATTTTCATGGAAGTGAGTCTCACAAAATTTTGTTCACGATTATATAAAATTCCTTCATACTCCCATCTAAACTTTTTCGTAAATGAAATGACAATTTTACCACTCAACGTATAAGCACTCAAGATGTAACAACATTTTATTCCCACAAAATTTCTAAAATTTTTCATATGAATTCTATTATATTAGCTAACTGCTAAAATTAGAATGCTTTATCATCGTTTTTGTTCAAGGACTCATAGAATCTTAAGCTGTAATCGTGTATTCCGACGTCAAGTTAAAATCTGACGCTAATGGACGTTACCCTCGGATGGGAAAGAGCCTAAAATTACGTCGCACAAAGGAGAAATATTATATTGTTAAACAGCCCGCAGAGTAGATATTTAACTTCGCGACGTACGAAGATACTTTCCTCGGAATTGAATTGCTACCCGAGGGCCCAGTCGCATCTAGCGGTACAATTTCGAAATTACACGGCCCGTGGGTGGAAATCCGAAGTCGTCTAATTTTCAGTGTAACTTTCGCTTAACCGCGAGCGGATATCAGCTCGGCGGCATGATAAATGTTAAATAACTGGAGGATATTGCGGCCCGGCGAGAAACTTGGTCGTCCGCATTGAAAATCAGCCAAGTCTCGTACCTCGCCCCGGTCCTCTTCCGCCGCCGACCGCTCCCGCTAAAACCGGCAGGGAGCGCGAAAATGTTTGCACGTCGAGCAGTTTCGAAACTTACGCTCGTAAAGGGTTGAATGCGGCAATGGTTGAAATAATTGCTNCGACTTTTCTGATTGCATGCACGCGCACGATATTCCTTCACGTCGCCCTTCCGCAATTCAACCCCACAAAGGCTCAATCGTGTCGATCCATTTTTTATTCAAAATCGATCGTTTAGCTATTGATACGTTAGCATTCTATGAGCTGTAAGATCTCTGCCGAGAGTTCAAGAAATATAGTAAAAAGGTATGTTCAATATTTTAGGAGAAATTATATTTTCATGGAAGTGAGTCTCACAAAATTTTTGTTCACGATTATATAAAATTCCTTCATACTCCCATCTAAACTTTTTCGTAAATGAAATGACAATTTTACCACTCAACGTATAAGCATTCAAGATGTAACAACATTTTATTCCCACAAAATTTCTAAAATTTTTCACAGAATTCTATCATTTAGCTAATATGAATTCTATTATATTAGCTAACTGCTAAAATTAGAATGCTTTATCATCGTTTTTGTTCAAGAACTCATAGAATCTTAAGCTGTAATCGTGTATTCCGACGTCAAGTTAAAATCTGACGCTAATGGACGTTACCCTCGGATGGGAAAGAGCCTAAAATTACGTCGCACAAAGGAGAAATATTATATTGTTAAACAGCCCGCAGAGTAGATATTTAACTTCGCGACGTACGAAGATACTTTCCTCGGAATTGAATTGCTACCCGAGGGCCCAGTCGCATCTAGCGGTACAATTTCGAAATTACACGGCCCGTGGGTGGAAATCCGAAGTCGTCTAATTTTCAGTGTAACTTTCGCTTAACCGCGAGCGGATATCAGCTCGGCGGCATGATAAATGTTAAATAACTGGAGGATATTGCGGCCCGGCGAGAAACTTGGTCGTCCGCATTGAAAATCAGCCAAGTCTCGTACCTCGCCCCGGTCCTCTTCCGCCGCCGACCGCTCCCGCTAAAACCGGCAGGGAGCGCGAAAATGTTTGCACGTCGAGCAGTTTCGAAACTTACGCTCGTAAAGGGTTGAATGCGGCAATGGTTGAAATAATTGCTTCACCGCGTCCGACGTGAAACATGCAACTACGCGCGAAACCACCATGTCGGATTCTTCTGCTCCCCGTCTTTTCCGACGTTGTTTCTCATTCTTGATCCTCAGTAACGCTCAGCTTTCTTAATAGAAACGTTGAATGGATTCTGATGAAAATTCCATTATCTGGAAACCTAAGTTGCGGCCATTTATAACTTGAAGTATCGGACTAAATGTGAGAACAATAGGAAAACTCTAATTACAATGTACAGATTGAAATTTAACAAGACTAAGAAATTTACAGAGTATTCATTTACAATTGAGAATTTTAAATGAAGATTTATTATATTCTTTCATTTGACATGGATTTTTAAGATCTGGAATTATCGTTGCGTTTCATTGTCTGAAAATGTAATCGTAAAAGTTATTTTCACTTCTAATTTGGAGTATCAGAGCAAATGGGAGAAAAATTGGAAAACCAGAATTCCTTATTATGACATTACAGATTGAAATTTAACAAGATTAAGAAATTTAAAGAGGTCTCATTTTCAATTCAGAATTTCAGATGAAGATTCATATTCTTGTACTTGATACAGATTTGTTTCAAATTAATCCAGTCTGAATTTATACCAAAACCTTATTATAATATTGTTTCCTATTACAGACTGAAATCTAGTAAGTAGATTATGGACAGTTTTGCATTTATGGGAATTCTAGAGAGACACGGTATGCTGTAATATGCAAATACAAGATTTTAGTTTATTAGTTAATAGAAGAAATAGTTAATAGAAGTAATAGAAGTAGTAGAAGTTAATTAAAATATAATTTATAATATTGGAAGAAGAACACCAATGTCCTCATGCAATTCATTAATTTAATTTTATTTCTCAAAATAGGAATTTGCATTTTAAACAATTGCCGCTGTCGGAAGTCTATTAATAAGGTGAATAAATTTAAGTAGAAGTCATTTTCAACTGGGAATTTTAGATGAAGATTTATGACGTCCTTCTACTTGATAAAGATTTTTAAGTTTTCGAATTAAGGTATTCAAACTTGCCCTGAAATGTACAAACGAGACTGTATTTACGAAGGCGGATAACTGCGAACGAGAAGAATGGCGTCCGCCTCTCGCGAAGGTAATGCTAACAACCTGAACCGATGCGATAGCTGTTAAGCGAAGTCCTCGCGAAGTTTTATGGTTGACTTTGCGCTAATGCGCTACACTTTGTCGCGGCGTACGTCGGCCGTTAATGGAACCACGGATTAAGGAGGTCATAAACGTCGCCCGGCACGGACTAAACCGTCCCGGCATTCTTAACTACCTACGCAGACGTAGCCGAAAAAATCGCTCTTTCAGTTAAAGCTTGGCCAACTGTGAACACGACTACAAACACAGTTAATACGGTTTCACGCTTACAGGAAAGATTTAATTATGTGGGACCATTCATCTTCCAAGAAATGTTACACTATTTACGATGCATTTCTTCATTAATTTCCTACTTTCTCTGATTTTATAGAAATCCTTTTATAAGATCCTTTTTCATACTTCATTATGATGAAAATAAGATAATTTCAAGATATCACTGATATCTCGTAGGATTATCTAAAAGATTATAATAATATCATAAATGTTCTATTTTCTATTTAGCTAAGCATGATTGGAATGTAGGATAATTTTGGGAAATGTAGTGGATCACAACATCTAAAAATAAAATATTTTAGAAATATTAAATAATTATCGAATTGTATAATGCACGACTTTTAATATAATTATAATGCACAGCATGACAAGCCAATGTTGAAATCGAGAGTGAATATGCTCTAGAGTAATCATTTATTAAATCTTAGTCTTCTTTCATATTGTTTAAAAAAACCACTAATTATGCATGAACGCAGTTGAGAGAATACGAATATATCCGTTAAAAATATGCATCTTCTTCCAATTTAATTTCATTAGAGAAAATGTAAGAGTTCGAATGCTTTAAACCACTGTATAGTAACCTCGAGGCATTTTGGACTAGCTTTGTAAAAAATGTGGCATGCACTGTTTTTGTGTGCTTCGTTAATATCACAAATGGTATGTTTTAGGTATACTTTATACAACCGGTCCAAAATCCCTTGTGGTCAGTGTACATGCGATACTATTTTTCAGTTAAAAAACATAAATACATTTATTTATTGTTAACTGGTTTCGCGTCGCGTAGCGAGCTTGCCCGAGGCCCGTGCGCCACACGGATATTCTACATACGTCGGATCTTTCTATTTCCGTAGCTCGGTCGCCGGGTCTGCGGTCCGCGCTTTAAAATTTATTACGAACGTGGCCGCGTGTGACGAAACCAAAAGGCGCTTTCTGAACATCGCTGAACGTCGCGCGGCGTCCTCGTCACGCGAAAATGGCGCGCGGTAAATGGTCTAAATGGGAGTGAGCGCGATATGAAATTTGTGTCGCGCTGCGCAGATTACACAAACCCAGTTTTCGTTAATGCGTCACTTTGGATACGCCACGCTGCGCCGTAATGTCTTTTGGAAACGAATTTGCGACGAGAGCCGGCGCCTCCACACTCGCTTTAGAAAGGCCTCCGTCATTTCACCGGGAAAGATTGATAATTCGCGACTATTCAATTTCTCAAAACCTGTCAAAACGTTCCTGTTCTCCAGCCCTCCCGGTTCCCCATCGAAACTGGAACGCGCTCTGTCTGGAATTAATTTATACACGCTCCATAGACATGCGTGAAATGAACAAAAATGCGTGGCGCGGCCGCGCTTTGACAATGCGTAACGCGAATAATCGAATTCATCCATTCTATTGACGATTTTTTAATATTTCACTTGCCGTCCTCTCGGCTCGATACGATCAATCTTGCATTAATCACGTCACGACGCTCGAACGGCAGAGAGGGAAATAAAAATCGCGTAACGAGAAATTTTATTGAAAATGTAGACAAACTGCACGAATTTATTAGCACAATTTCAATAAATCCTACTACGGGTTGAAATGTCTGATAGATAATGACCGATAATTCCCTTTCATCAGAATAGGTGGATCCATCTGGTAATCGGATGAATTCGACGAGCCTCATGGTTTCTCAAACTGAGAGATTTCATTTAATTACATAATGGCATAGAACAATCAGAATTAGGTCTCTTCAACGTTATATGGATTCACTAACCATTTTGTTCATTTTTGTTAATTTCTTGTTACGAAAATTTAGAACATGTACAATACCTCTATCCTTGTTCTGTCACGTACCAATTTCTATTCACTGACATGTTTTTCTACAATTTTTACGTATACAATTTTACGTATAAAATAAACGTGTTATTAATATTTTTCAATTTACTGAACGAAATTCTTGAAGTTCCACCTACTTCATCCAATATGAAAAAATAATCGAATAGAATTACTGAGGAATTATGATCAGTGCGAACTGATCAATTGAGTAACACTGTACATTTCTAGCGGTCGCTCATAATCTTTTCAGGTAAGACTGTTAGAATTCTAACTAAAGCTTAAGACTTTGTAAGTAAAGTTTATGAGACTTACGGATTTATAGATGTATAAGAGAGTAATAAAGTTTATACTCTGACATTATTGTATTTTTGCTAAATTTGCAAGGAGATAAAATGGAAGTAATCTAAGAAAAGGAGAAATATGAAAAGAGAAAGATATGAAGGAATGAGATTGTAAGTAATAGACTGAAAAAAAGTATTAT
The DNA here is from genome assembly GCA_019453355.1 of Ceratina japonica. Lineage (NCBI taxonomy): Eukaryota > Metazoa > Arthropoda > Insecta > Hymenoptera > Apidae > Ceratina > Ceratina japonica. The sequence goes on from SMSR01014303.1 coordinate 33,765, forward strand.
GTATAATAACCTTTTCACGTTGATACGATTCTAAAGAAAAGGATTAAAAGAGAACTTTAGATGTTGATGTTTCAAAAAGAAAAAAGAGAAGAAATGAAGTGAAACAACAACCGCGAATTAACAATAAGTAGATACAAGTACATGCGTACAGAGAAATGTTTTTATTTATATATCCAACACGTTGCATACATTGTCACATAATCCGTTCGAAACAACGTAATGGAAATAATGAGTGAAACGCTAATGAATAACCGATCTTCTCTTTTCCCAGGTCCTTTCGTATTTTTTTTACCACGCGTGTACAATTCTATTATTAATCCGTGCCCGCGTTCCTCTGCGTTTTGTTGTAGTTAATATTAAAAGCGCGGTCTTTTTACATTTTTAATTAACCGTCGCATTTTTTACCCGGCCGCTCGCATCGCTCGATTAAAATTTTTTTCCGTCGTCCCGTTTTTCGTTCACTTTTTTCCGCCGACCCAGTTCCCTGCCGCGCCGAATAAAACAAACAAATTAGCGAAACGTTTGACGCGAAGGACAAAACGAGTGCTCCATACATTCGGCTCGCCGCGCATCGATCGTCCATAGAACTGCCTTACGATTTTTTATTTTACAATGAATTCCTTGTTATACCTCCCTTTTTATATTTTAAAAGCCGAGAATAAAGCCAATTTTTCACTAATTGCAATGTTCATTATGTTCTTCAAACAAAGCTTCAGCAAACAAAAAAAAGTAAACAAAGGAAAATATTTTTCATTAATACCTGCTCGTTCTCTTTAATAATTGTTCGATAAAATCTGATGGATCCTCCGCGAAGCTGAAGGATAAACGCGAACCAACCGAAGTAAAGAAATCGAGTCGCTGGCGTCAGCGGCTCCGGCTTATTATCGTGCGGCCGATAATTAGTGGGTCGAGGGATTTTTGCAGCTCGGCCAGCGGAAATTTGGTCGACTATTCTCTCCTCCCACAGCGCCGGGGTCGGCTTTTGAAGCGGGTCAGCACCGGTTTTTCTTTCTCCACGCAAGGATGTAACGACGTGTTTTTGCGAACGTAACGAAGGACCGAAAACAATCCGGAATCACCCTCACGGGGGTACTTGCGAGCCCAAAGGTGCTACGTTCTTACCTCTTATCCCTCGGAATGGACAATTACAGTTATTCGTTACTCTGCTGACTGTTTCGTAATTAACACAGCTACTCAGGATTCGACACGTACACACATAAATGTGTTTTATTGTTACTCAGGTCAGACTGGAAATAAGAAGTGTGACACACGTTGAATAATAAGTATCTGTATCGGATTGAAGAAAACTGTGTGGGACAAGAGTGTATCAGAAAGTATGTAATAGAATTTTGTAGAAAAATTATGCATTGAAAATAGTGAAAAACTGTGCTTTGTTGGATATTATATAATTGCATATATTATGTATATTGGTGACTTATTTTAATTAGTTAAGGATGATTGAGAATCTACTTTGATATGATTCTGGAGGTACACACACAAATGTGTTTTATTGTTACTCAGATCAGACCTGAAATAAGTATAGGACACGTTGAATAATAAATATGTGTATTGGTTTTGTAAAGCGAGCTAAGAATATATCAGGCAATAGTTAATTTAATTTCGCAGAATAGTTATGCATGGAAAATGGTGAAAAGTTGTGCTTTATTGGATATTATATTATTGTATTATACATATTATAAATACATATATTGTTGATTAATGAAAATATCCTGCTTGTTGTATATTTTCATGTATACAACAAGGTGCTACACATAACCTATGAAATAAATAAATAATACATTCTAATACATGAAATGAATAAATAAATAAATGAAAAGAATAAAATAACATTTCTTCACAAGTAATTCATCGTGCAGCTTTCTGCACGTATTTCGCGAACATTTTCGCACTATAATCATTATATCTAGCTCCGTGAATCACGCGTCGCCTGAAAAATCTAGGATCGAAATCAAGAAACTATAAGAAATACATGCCGCGAGGGCGAACCAAGGGAGTAATTATAACGAACACCGTGAACTGTTGTCGGTTTCCGGCAACGACGTTCATTACAAAGTAACGGATAGTCTTGTGTCGACGATCCAACGCGGATTATAGAGGTTGCATCCTTCGCGTCGGAATTATTTCGTCTCTTTCTACTCAGCAACGTTCGTGATCTTCAGCTGCGAGGCGCCGCAGTTCCCTCCGACCCTGTTAGCGGGGATCACGATCCACTCTCGTGCAAGGCTTGTCTTTTCTCGAGGAAAATAAATTTTGTGAAAAAAAATTGTGAGAAACCGCAAGACAGGTAAAACTGCATTACACTCTCAACTGACGGAGACTCGTATTTTTAGTCGTTGTGTTTGAAAACGATGCTGTCGCCTAATGACTTGTTTGAAGAGCATGAAATAAGATAAACGTTTAGCTTAGAATACATCCTTCCCAATTTGGCATTCTCTGCTCTAATACTTTTCCAGTGGTAACCTGTATAATTTTTCCAGAATCTATGAAGTAAGACACATGTTTTTTATTTTCTTATAAATAATGGAATGAATTGAAAAATGTCTCATTTTCTTCAGATTAGCATTCTAATTGTCGTCTCATAAATTCCTATTTTTCTTTATTTTTATACTAAAATTGAATATATTAAGGAAACAAATTGATTAAGAAAATTTATAATTTTATTTCAAATTAATTTCTGAAAAATCGAATAATTTCTTCCCTAAACAAAGAATAAATTATTAACTGCTACATTAGTTTACTTAAATTTTTAACACACGATTTTGGGCTCACATCGTTTCGGCCTACGGCCAGAGATCGTTTTAAATAGCGCCGGGAGAGACGTACAAAATTAAACATCTTAACAAACGGCAGCGGGGCACTGTCTTGTTTCTCGCCAGTATATTTTCGCGAGGAGAATCTTACAAGGGAGAGAGAAGGGCCTTGCGTGATGAATGCGAATCGTAAAGCGGATCCGTAGACGTAATTAAGAAACGAGAGTAGCAGTTTGAGCGTAATGGGGGTGGCGCTTCGGTCCCACACATAAATCTGTTCGCCCGAGAATTAAATTGAACTTTACAAATCCATTGTGTAGCCCGGTAAAAGTTAGCTCAGGGAAAGTTAACCGCGAGTAACAAGAGAAGACTTAGTCTCTTTTCGAGTGTGTCGAGAGGTTCGCTAACTGGGACGCCTCCTCGTTCGGTGAAACCCGGTTTTCGGTGCTTCGATCCGGACTCGATAAATTCTCCATTAAATTCGAAAGCAATTCGTCCGATATATTTTCTACAATTACCTCGCCCTTTGCCTGTAAACCCTGCAGTTCGTCATGAAATTTTCTACTGTTTCCTCTACGACAACCCAACGTCTGACGCGTGTATTGTCGCGTCAGCTAACTAGAGATTCGACGTCCCAAGCCAAAGCGAGAATTGATACTCACCGGGATCGATCGTAGATGATGAGCGCCGAGCTTAGGGACGGGTCGCATCGCTAATTGGAACGATAGAATTTCAATCAGGGGTCCGCGATTGATAAGTAATGATCGGACATGTCCACTCGCGAGGGATACTTCTGACACAATGCCGGCGAGTGGAACGCGTCGGGAAGCGACCTGAACGTTTCAATGGAGAACGTCAACCTGCAGACGTATGTATGTATACTACAAATAGTAACGCCGTGGAGCCTACGTCCTCTCGTCGGCCGCGTACGTCTACTGATTGACCCATTGTATTAACCTCGAACTAACTGGCTGAATCGGCGACGATGTTCGATCTACCATCTATTGTCAATTGTCGGACACGGGTGACACGCGCCACGCCGCTTCTACCTATCTATCTGTTAGCTTCTACTGTGCCGAAACGACCAAAATCGGACGAGCCTGTGAATACCGCTACCATAACTCATATCTAACTTCAACTTTCAAAAACTGTCAAATGTAATTTATTCACATAATTTTTCTCTTCATATTGACAAAAGAAAGCTTTTTGATAAAAGCACTTTGAAATTTCATAAGAAGAAGCAGAAAAATGATAACAATAGTGCTGCAGTCTCATACTTGTACATATTGAACGTTTTCTTCCGAAATCTCTGCCAGATATTTACGAACAAATGCTTGTTAAGTTTAAAAGTATTGCTGCAACTTAGAATCCAACAATAACTATGAAATTTTAATCAAACATTACCCAATAATTGCTTATTATTAAACTCAGCGCTATTCCCTTCCACTAAAATCTCATACTTAACGCAAAGAATTCGCCGATAATTTTTAACACTAAAAAGGCAATGAAACCGTAAAGTTCCGCGGCGAGAAACGTTTACCTTATTCATGAAAAGAGGTGGAAGATAAATTTCAGAGCACGTTGCGATAATAATCAAAGGTTTACGCTGTTTTGCAGCAAATGAACGGGGAACGAGGGCAGAGAGAAACAAAGAGTGAGAGAGAGAGGGGGGGATGAAAAAAACGTGATTTAAATAATAACTGGCTCATCTTTATCTCGGTATAGTTTAACCAGAAATTCTAGCGCAAGTACAACGCGGTGATTCTAGCGTTTTTATTCAAGGGAGCGAGAATCCGGCAAACAAGACTAACCGATCGTCATTAATTTCTGTTCCAGGCTCGCGAGAGATAATTAATGCGCGGCCGAACAACGNTAACCAGAAATTCTGGCGCAAGTATAACGCGGTGATTCTAGCGTTTTTATTCAAGGGAGCGAGAACCCGGCAAACAAGACTAACCGATCGTCATTAATTTCTGTTCCAGGCTCGCGAGAGATAATTAATGCGCGGCCGAACAACGATTCTCCGCCGCGAGGAAATAAAAAACACATGGAGCGAGAGTGAGAGAGAGGGAGGGGAAAGGGATGAGCCGGGGGAGGGGATCTCGGAAAATAATTGCGCGGAACACAATCTGTTCGCCTTCCAATTAGAACTTCTTTTCGCCGCGGCTCTCTATTTGTTGCACCGGAACTTCCTGCGTAACTTTTTAATTAAATTTTATTCATTAACGCGAGAGCGTATTAACCGGGTAAATGAAAACCTTTGCGCGGCCGGAGTTTGATAAAAACCTAAGATGTCCGGCAACCGCGCGTGGTCCGTTTATTATGGAAACGCGACGAATCCGGGGTTGAACGAGAGCCGCGATTAATTTTTCAAAATCTCCCTACGTCCGCTCGCCCTCGGAGTAATTAAAAATTATGACCCACGCGAACTACCTCCCTCCACGCCGTCGTGGAACTGATACCAGGCGCGGAGAGGATATAATTAAATAGGATAATAGAATTCTCTTTCCCGAAACGGGCGGAAATGCTCCGCGGTACGGCGACGTTGAATTATACATTTTTCCTTTTATCGAGTCGCGTGAGGGGAATTTGTATATTCCAGTAAATTTAATTATCTTCGCCGGAGTCAATTCGCAGATTCGATTTCCATGAATTTCTGCTCTTTTTTCCTTTCGAATAAGCCGCTGTATTTATTACCCTGCTATAGTATTTTTTTTATTTTTATTTGATATAGTAATTAGTTTTGTATTTACTTGATATAATCGCATTCATGATCGTATGGTCAATTATTGGCAGNGTTTTTCCTTTTATCGAGTCGCGTGAGGGGAATTTGTATATTCCAGTAAATTTAATTATGTTCGCCGGAGTCAATTCGCAGATTCGATTTTCATAAATTTCTGCTCTTTTTTCCTTTCGAATATTAAATAATAAATACAGCAGCTTTTTAATATTAATTATATTAGTATTTTATTTTATTTTTATTTGATATAGTAATTATAATAGTTTTTTATTTACTTGATATAATCGCATTCATGATCGTATGGTCAATTATTGGCAGATACTATATTTTCCTACTGGGCACCCAGTGGGTGTCGATATTCAACCTGCAGCATACTTTCTTTCCTTATCCGAGATATAGATCTTTAAACAAGAACCATTTTAAAAACTATTTTGAAAATTTATGAAAGTCGATGAAAATGTTGACAGACAGAAGAGAATGCCAAGGTCCTTCACGTCGTGTCGTGTATAACAGATTTGAAATCCGGATCTCTTCAGAATGTGACGAGTTCCTTCGCGGAGCTAATTAATTAAAGAGGAATCGGCATGGTCAAAGGATCGTAGAATTTCAGCGCGATCCCTATGGTGGGCATTCTCTCGCGTCATTAAACCCCGAACAAAAAGTGTATACCCAGCGAGAAAATGGAGAGGAAAGAGGGCGGAAACAGAGAAATGGCAGGAGAATAGGAAAGAAAAGGGAACCCTGACTAGGGAGACGCCTACGGCAGGTGAAATCTAACGGAAGATTGAAGAGGGTGACCGGTTGATGTTACAAAGCGGAGAACGCGCGAAAAAGTCTCGCTGCAAAGGGGGGTAATTAGCGTCGGCCCGCTCTGCCGTGCCGGTAGATTAATTAAAACGGCCAGGCTCCTTGAAAACGCGACGTCGACGGTTACTTAAAAACGAGAAAAGGAAATGGCCAAAATGGCCTGCCGATGAAAAGGGCCGCCTTCCCGCCCGAATATAATTGAACAGTTTTTCCCGCGGAGAAAAAACCCGCCTCGGCTCTCGATAATTCACTTCCATTGTGTCCCAATTTTCTCTCCGTTTCGATTTCGCTTAAAATCCGTTTCGTTTTTAGATTTAGCAAAAATGCTTCAATATTTCAAACGCTGAAATTTGAAATTAAATGCAATAGTAACAAAATTAGAATAATCATTATTCGAGCTTTAAATACAGGATTGACGTTTATGTTAATTTTCAGGAATAACATCGGGCAGTTTAGACTTGTTTCCTTGTTGATTTAATAAGTCTGCTACAACCAGGGAATTATAATCATTACTATAAAGTCCTTAACTATGTACATTCGTAAAAAATCTGTTAAACAGAGAGAACATTTTTATAATCTTCGAAGGATCGAGTGTCAACTAACATTAATAACGCATATGATCCATTTCGCCAACAACTACTACGTATATAGGTACGTGCGATTCTCGTTACTCTTTAGATCTTATAAAAAACGACTTATATCTACCGTGTTACAGGTGTACACCACGGAACGCACGTCTTCGTGATTTCGCGTTAACATTGATACGCTTAAACGAATAGATTTCATTTACCTGAACATACCCGAATCATCCGTTTTCCAACATTACATTCGTTAACTCCAACAATATTTGTTAATGAGGACAATTGGACCTTCTGTCTTTGTTTAACCCTCGTGGTCCCACAGATCTAAACAAAATATCATTCTTGCTTCTTATTACTTCACGCACAAACACAGCAGTGAGGAGTAGAGATACATTCACATACGTGTACAACAGTGAGTCCATATTCGTATATTTAGTAGGACCTGGTATATCAAAATGGTACAAAGGCGTCCAGAAAAGAAATACCTGTTTCCTACGACGCAGGGCTGAAATTAAACTACGCAGGTCATATAATTCTATGTACACAGTTTGTTGAGTTGTAAGTGTGCCACTACTTATTTCATAACCACATTCGCATTTTGCTAACGAGGAAGGAACAATTTATATAGGGGTACAGTAAGCAAAGTCAGTGGAAGAGTTTTAGTGAGGTCGTAAAATTAACCCATCATGGTATTTTTGTATACAAATTAGTAAATGACGGTCGTCTGCTCAGGACCGTCTTTACCATGAAATACATGAAAATATTTTGTACTGAAGGGCACAAAAATGTTATTGAAATTTCCGGTTATGAGAATCTGAAAAATCGTTAAATTCGGCTTGTTATAAAAATTATTCCAGGTATCGAGACAATTAATTCACATAAGATATTAGAGTTTTTAAGGCGGAATTTGGAAATAATAATTCCAGATAGAACATGGTTCTTAAGAATTGTAGAGTACCCGTACAGTTCAAGAAATGACCGCGATGTAGGAAGCTGCAATCACGATTGCGCGATAACATAAAAGACTGTATAAAAGAAAATAAACGTCAGTTCCAAACTTTAGAACATTAGGCTCTGCTTCGCTTCCAACGCTTTGTTCATAGCGTGCAGACGTCCGATAAAGTAAAAATAAAAAATGAAATTATAAAAGTTCCATTTGTTAATCCATTTTTAGTAAGTGAAAAAATTTAAGTTGTTAGAAATCGTATAAAAAAATGTGAACATTGTTTTTCTCGATTTTTTTAATTGAACTCGTAATTAGAAGAAGACTAAACCTATTCTGCAGTGGTCAAATGGTCGTTTCTAAACATTTTTATAAAAATAAAAAAGAAACGACATTAATCTGATCATATTGTTAAAGTAGTAATAGTAATACTAAATTGCACTCATATGTAAAAATATAAATATAGCAAATTAGTGTATAAAAACTGTCGGTAGGTTTAGTGTTAAACATATTAAATATTTTCGAAATTTTCGTTAATACCCATCATTTATCTCGTAATCAAAATGGCCCCGCGAGCAAATCGTTTTTCCCTTCGTCTTTTCCCTTGCAATTTTTATCCTTAACTCGTCATTCCCATGTCTGTTTCTTTTTCAAAAATAAAGTTTCTCGAATTTTTACATCGCTCTGAAATAACTCGTTTTCCGCAATGTGTTTGAAGAAGAGGGATAAATGGTTAGAAATCTGATGAAGGAAATGGAGATCTTTGTGGCATTTAAACATGGATTTCTACATGCTCTCAGTCGAATCCTCTCCCTCCGACTTTGGGTTAAGCTCTGATATGGGACGCACATACACACATTTCACGTAACTTCGTTCTCGAAATTCCATCGTCGACAACATGAAGATTCGTACTTAAATCGATTATGGGGAACACGGAAGACTACACATTTCTCTAGATGGTGTTGATTCTATTTCCCAGCGACGAGAATAGAATATAACAAGTTGGCCGGGATGGGTAAGTCGCTCCGACGTTTATCCCCTTCGAGGTAAACGTATCGAAACGGGCGCGACACGGGCGACTGAGACAAGACGAAAGTTCGCGAGTCGTGGGAGAATCCGAGTTCGTTATTAGATCGCCGCTGCGTGACGACGCCGACGTTATCGTGTCCTAAACGTTTCGGACGTATTCTCAAATTTAATCGAATCCGTTGGACACTTTGGTCTAACGGCGAACTCGGCCATCGATCGTGAGTAAAGGAAAAGTCTGACCCGTGCAATGTTTTCTAACAATTTTACAAGATAACGAAATTGTTAACTTTTGTGAAAGCCACTGTGACAATCGTACAAGGTGAGGCACCAAGTATATCCACCTTGAAAATTATTATCTGTTAGCTGTTAGCTGTTATCTATAGTATATGAAAAAATGAATACTATCAAAATAAACAATGACCGTAAAAGCTTTAAATCCATGAAAAAATGTTGTATACAAAACTCGCCCTGTTTAGAGAGAACAAATTGTGATACAAATATTTCTTGCTTGAATGAAGGAATTTAGAATTGTATGAACCCTTACATAAAAACAATAATATATTCATAATGTATTACTATAAATAATGGCAATAATCAGTGCCCCATCTTATATGATTCGTTATCCCACACAGAATGCTTTTAGTATAATAAGTGATGAATATGGTTCACGACTTCACGATTTCAGTAAACGAGAATATTCAGAAGGTATTAATTGTAAATTAAGAAGAAATACATACTTACTTTATCAGATAAATGTTCGTATCTACTCCAACCACTCGCACACGTTCCTTTCCATTCAAAGTACAATTATTATAAGTCTCAAGTCTCTAATTTAATTGCAAGTCTTGTCATAGCTTAATTATATCTTGTGCTTTTAAAACGAGATCCAGAGAAACGAAGGTAACGACGTACGTGGTAGAAAGTTTCAAGAAATAAACTGAAACAATAACTGAAGAAATCCAAGCAATTAAACAGAAAATAAAAATTGTTACCGAATTCACACAGAAAAGAGAATTACGACTTTTTACTAAAAACTAAATTTATCGTCACTATATTTGAACTCCATACAAGTAAACCTCATTCAGGTGGATAATTATTAAAATCTCACGATCCAAAATTTGTATGAAAGTCGAACATGGACTAAATGATTATTAAAACAAATAAAACGAGGATGTGTAAAGTTGCGGCTGTTCTATCGCCGCTCCCGTGATGCATCGCTGCTGGATGCTCTGTAACAAATGAAAATTTACGATGCGATGGTTCCAGCTATGCTCCGTGACGCAACTACGAGACCAATTAAACCTTTGCTATAGATACAAACATACACATACATAAGCCTGATATTGGTATCGTACGATAGAAATTAGATTTTCATAGAATGTGCATTTATGGTCAACTGATGATATAATAAAGTTATCGTAGTCTCAATAGGATCGTGGCAAGCAGTAATTCGATCGGCATCGAATCAGTGGTGATATTTTTAAGGAATGATGCAACATTCTCTGTTATGTACAAACTAATATTATTTCCGAGTGTTCCACAAATTAAAATGTTACTTTTTTTTTTACAAACCCATCGGTTGAAAATAGTTAGGATATTAGTTTCGGTTCACCAAACAGTTATCGAGAATCGAAAAATGTCATAACTGTTATTAGACGAGTCCTGACTTATATCGGTTTTGATTCTTCTTTCTTCTTTTTTTCTTCTTCGTTCTTCGGAGCCGACTCTTGTAACTGTTATTTTTCGGTTCTGTATTTACGAATATCTATTTTTTTTTTTAACTATTTCAACTGGAATGATTAATTTTCATAGTAATTCTACATCTAAAAATAAGTTAAAAAAAAGAATAATATTTCCATTTAATGCTTAGTTTTTGAAAAGAATTAGTTCGAATATCCATCAGATATCTCTGTATTACCTGCATCCTTTTAAAAGTCGTAATATTCCTTCATTCTTTCCATTCGTGCGTGACTGATTGACTTTAAACACTCGTCTATCAGACTCAACTCACTTAACCTATTGCAACTATGTAAACTCTACTGTTATCTCTCCTCTGTATGCTTCATATACACTAGAGGACTGCGACAGGCTGTGAACAATTAAATAAACGAACAAATAAATACATAAATAAATAATACGTATTTTATTCTTAATATCTTGTGTGTCCCTAGACATTGAAACCATTTTTGTTATGTTCTGTAGCTACTATTTTTGTATAAATGCATAAAACCCGCAGTCTAGTTATGACATTTCTTCAGTTCTCTGTAACTGTTTTGGTCAGAACGGACATGAAACAGTTTAAAACAGTTATCTCCGTGTCAATCCCTGCGTAATTCCCTTCTTCCTACATTACAACAACTAATGACTTCCTCGTTCCCCCGGAAAATCGATCGACTTTACGTCATGATAAACGTGTCAACGTTTCCCGCTCGCAATTACCCATATGAAATTGCGCGCGAACAGCATCCCTGTAATACGTCTGAGTGGCGTGTAAATGAAATTTCACGAACTTGGCGAAACTGGCTGAAACGTCTGCGATGACAAACTCTTCCGGCGGAGTTCCCTCGTTCCTCCTTCGGGGTCGTCTTACGTGTCGCCCCGTGGTAAAACTTGCACGCCCGTGACCGAAGATTTCATTTTGATTATGCGGTTTACGAAAACTCGTTCTTTAGTACCACATGTGTTTCACGCGAGCGACAGCGAATTACGAGATTACGTCCCGCACTTAAATTGAATTTTCAATTAACGTTACGTAAACGTTATAATTACTATGTATTTTATTATTATATATACGGTGTCCCGTTAGAATCAGAAAATATTGTAGTCTGTAGTCTATACGTAATTTTGTGGAACAGTGGGATACTTGTGGAATAGTTGTATGTAATGTACAAATAAGGTAGGATGTACTGCCACTTGACACTATGTACAATAACTTGTATGTAAATGAACGAATGTATGACGCTACGGAATAATTGTTTATAATTATGATATATATTATTACTATATACAGAGTATCCCAAAAAATGTATATACCCTTTAACATTATTTTTACCATCCTCCCAAAATTATTATCATTAGTGTAATCGTTTTTCCTTGATTTAATTAATTTAAGAATCAGTATAGGAAAAGCCAAATATGTTTAGTGTTAAATAACCAGGAACACTGTGTTTATTAAAATACATTTCATTCTCAAATTGTAATAGAATCTATAATAAGTGTATGTACATTTCCTGATGACACTCTGTATATAATATATTGCCATTGCATCATGCAATAATTATCCCTTATACAAAAAAACGATAGAAAACGATAGAAAATTTTTCTATCGTACCCAATGTGTCTTTTGGATCGCAATTGAATGAAGTTTTATCTGACGTTTCCGATAAAGATTCTATCAAATATTTTCAGAGATTACTGATAGATATTCTATCGTTTATAATCATTTATTTCTGGTAAAGATTGTATCAAATCTTATCGCAAATTACTGATGAAAGAACAATCGTTTAAAGTCAGTTATTTACGATAGAGATTATATGAATTCTTTTCGTGAATTACTGATACGAATTTAATCGTTTACAATCATCTATTTTTGATAAAGATTGTATCAAATCGTATCGCAAATTACTGATGAAAGAACAATCGTTTAAAATCGGTTATTTACGATAATGATTCCATTGATTCTTTTCGTGAATTACTGATAGGAATTTAATCATTTACTATCATCTATTTCTGATAAAGATTGTATCAAATCTTATCGCAAATTACCGATGAATGTATAATCGTTTAAAATCGGTTATTTACGATAAAGATTCTATGAAATCTTTTTATAGATTACCGATAGAATTACAATCTTTTGAAAAGATTTATTTAGAATCTTTACTATAAAGGAACGATATTGAATCATTGTAATTCTATTAGTAATTTACAAAACGATTTAATAGAATCTTTATCGTAAATAACCGATTTTAAACGATTGTTCTTTCATCAGTAATTTGCGATACGATTTGATACAATCTTCATCAAAAATAGATGATTGTAAACGATTGAATTTCTATCAGTAATCTCTGAAAATATTTGATAGAATCTTTATCGGAAACGTCAGATAAAACTTCATTCAATTACGATCCAAAAGACACATTGGGTACGATAGAAAAATTTTCTATCGTTTTCTATCGTTTTTTTGTATAAGGGATTCAAATGGATAATCGAAAAGTCATGCTGAATTTGGTTTACCATTGACGATGTGAATTCGTACGCTGTTCGGATGCGTGTTGCTCGGCGAGCAGGTGTACAGCCCGGAGTCCCTGTCGATCGCTTTCTGGATCAGCAGTCGGCTAGAGGTAACCGGCCCCTTCTCAGTGACCAGGCTTATTCCGCCCCGCGGCGAGTCGAAGTTGATCGGCTGCAAAACAAAAGAAGACAAGGATACCGACAATCTTCTCGTGACGTGACTACCCGGGAATAAGGCTACTTTCGGTTCGGAACGAGGGATGCCAAGTGATGACGGGAAGTGTCTTTCCCAAGTGGCGAAATGCATCTTCGCGCCGCGGCTCGACGAAATGTCTCTGAAACACGTTCCTCCAAGAAGATGCCTTATGAAACGGCGTCTGAAAGCTACTTTCCGGTTTCCCGTTTTACCAGTGAAACGGACATACCGTCGCGATCGATGATGGACGTGCCAATTCCATCCGCGAATTCCGCGTGAGAAAGACACGTGGGTTAAATGTAGAAGTAGCTTCCATTATAAATTTTGACTTATTCATTGTTTTTATCTTCAGTTGGGAGACGTTATTCGTTTCATGTGCCATTGTAGACTTCGACGTTCCGAAGATGTCAAGAGAACTTAATTAGTATTAATTAGTAATAGAATTTAAATAGTGTTTTTCGGACGTATGAAATTTCGATTTATTTTTATGTCAAAGGGTTAACTACGTCGAGTTTCGATTGACGATGAATAGAAATTACGAATAGAAGTATTAAAGATGTGTACTCGAAATCTTCATTTTACAGGAAAAATTGATTGTAAATCTGCTACCTGATTCATCTGAGTGTATATTAAATTCCATTAAATTGCTTTTTATTATAAATTTTGAATTGAATACATCATTTGTATCTTTACTTGATAGCGAGATCATGACTAGTTGGGTAGAAATTGCGACATTCGCCTTACATATAGTTTCACACAAACATTGCATTGTGATTGAATAAAATAATTAGTTCTATAACTTATCTAATTAATTCTCCTGAAATGTGTTATTCACAGTTAAAGATAAAGTTTATACGCGATGCATGAGGGCAATTTAACAGTGGATTCCTTTGATATAGCTGTTCGGGAAGAAACGTTCTCTTACCTCGTGATTGTGACTCCAAACGATCGTGGACGGTGGCTCGGGAGAGTGCTTCACCAAGCAAGTCAAGTTTATCGTACTGTCCTTGTTAATGAACAGATCCGGACCCCCGGCGATCTCAGTCACCGGCTCTGAAATCAAAACAGACGAACCTTATAATAATTAGTTATTTATTTCACTTAAGTATTTATATATTTATTACAGTTGAGAACCTTTAATATACATGAGAAAGTAAGGCGAGCAGAATATAGTCACAATTTTATCTACATGATGTTGTTAGGTACATAAAAAAGTAAAATAGATAAATTAGAATAGACAGACAAATGGCATGTCATATAAGACATGATAGAAAACACGTGCGTAGCTTACGTTTGATGACTTGGTTGAAATCCTTAAATATTTCAATTATGTATTAACTATATTACAGAAAAAAATCATGTCCATTATATAAAATATCTAATATTTTACAAATTACAAAACATAATTGATAATTGATATTTGTAAAATATTAGATATCTAGTGATCTCTCTTAAAAAAAATAATCTATCTCTGCCAGAATTACCCTACTGACATAAATGTTTCATTTTTTATTTGGCTAAACGATTATTTTGGAGATCCCATGTGCACATAATCGATTATTCTTGTGTCCTATTATTATATATATATATAACATTTCATATTCGCGATTCTTAATTTTTATAATCGCCCCTCCCAAATTCTCCAAATAGCCTTCTGTTGACAATGGACGCGATTATCAATCGATTGCTAAAACGAACAAGAATCCCTCTGTATTCACAGGTACAATGGAACGGTCGAGTCTGAAGCGGCAAACAAAGCGCCGTGAACCAAGAATAATAGGGCGGATGGTTCCCTTAAACGGCCAAAAAGGAGCCGTATCGGTCTAACGCAGAAAGGTTGTTTTTGTCCGGTAGTGCTCAAATTCAATCTCCTTGTTAAACACAGAGAGGAGAAAAAGGTTAGTCCGGCGAATAAAATCCAATAACGACGGACGGAGATCTCCTCGATATGGTATATCCGAGATACTTTTTCCGCAAGGAGTGAGGCTTGACCGACCGAATTGGATCAATTCTCCGCTGCGTGGCTTGGAAAAATACCTACTCCTCCCTCCCCATCGAGGAATTCGCATCGCGTACAATCAACAAAATGCTGCGCTGCCTCGAACGAATGCGTCCACTTGTTTGGAAGAATCGCATCGTCCGCCCTACCACCATACTGATGAAACGCGTTCCCGATCTCGCGATACGATCTGTATTATAAATAAATTTTCTGAAACGTATCACTTTCTCTCTGCGACCAGAACCTTATTATACAATCCAAACTCAACGAACTTTACTTCGTTTCGCCCACTGTATTGACGAAGTATCATTGATTTATTCCCGATTCGATGCTGCGTCTTGATTGAATTTAAATAGGATTATGCGGTTTCATCTCAATGTCATAATTATATATATATGACTATAGTTGATTAAGTTCGTCTTCAGAATTTTTGACCTTCAATCCCGTTACAGCGTCACGAAATTCAGGTAAATTGCGGGATCGCCAGTACAAAACAATATGTGTTTTTTTTTAGAGAAAATTCGTCAGTGATAGTGAAATTTCTCAGTCACAACGTAATAGCCCCTTAAGACGTTTGAGATATATTGACAGTAGTCCATAGTAGTCAACTGGAATTACTAAGATTAGACATGCGGCGAGGCTAGCCGACATACTTGAGCGTTCGATGCGCCGAGTTTGGATTATCTGACAAGCTTCGGGGTTTAGGATTTCCTCGGTTTGCTGNGAATAAATTTTCTGAAACGTATCACTTTCTCTCTGCGACCAGAACCTTATTATACAATCCAAACTCAACGAACTTTACTTCGTTTCGCCCATTGTATTGACAAAGTATCATTGATTTATTCCCTATTCGATGCTGCGTCTTGATTGAATTTAAATAGGATTATGCGGTTTCATCTCAATGTCATAATTATATATATATATATGACTATAGTTGATTAAGTTCGTCTTCAGAATTTTTGACCTTCAATCCCGTTACAGCGTCACGAAATTCAGGTAAATTGCGGGATCGCCGGTACAAAACAATATGTGGCTTTTTTTAGAGAAAATTCGTCAGTGATAGTTTTTCTCAGTCACAACGTAATAGCCCCTTAAGACGTTTGAGATATATTGACAGTAGTCTATAGTAGTCAACTGGAATTACTAAGATTAGACATGCGGCGAGGCTAGCCGACATACTTGAGCGTTCGATGCGCCGAGTTTGGATTATCTGACAAGCTTCGGGGTTTAGGATTTCCTCGGTTTGCTGACCAACTTTAGGGTTGCCCTGTCAACTCGGAGACCTTCATTTCCTCCCTGGAAACGTAACCTCCGACCACACTTGGAGCACTGAATACCGCAATATCTAAGATACAACACAGATGTTTCATAAAACAGTCAATTCGCGCTGCTGCAAGCACAACAGCTGGATGGACATCTAAACCAAACGAAGTTATTATAATTTAGAAGTACCCAAGTAGTCTTCTCAGAAATTATGATCCAACTGGCAGCCCGCGAGTCAAATCAATTGTTTCAGATAATAATCCAAATAAATATCTCTACCAAACTAAACTAATAATTAGAATGAAAATAAATCGAAATATAGTAATTCCTGTAGTAAATTATGCCAAAAGTATTTAAGTATGTAGGCGGTGACCAGCAGATAAACTTCAGCAATCAATCGAAATTCTCCATATATTTAAATAAATAAATTAACTCTCTGTGTGACATTAATTGGCTTTTTGATTATTATTTATTCTTCACTGACCTCCAAAATGTTTGGGAAGAAAAATTGGCTGCCATAACCTATTGTCTAATGCTATTGAATTGTTAGCCTGGAAATTCGTTCCTCACGTGAATTTTCCAGAAATCGCCTGGATTTCCATGAAATTCAAGTTTTATAATAACTGTATTCTGAAAAGCACTCGAAGTCGGAATAATGTGTCTACTGTTCAACCGAGACGATGAAATAATAGAAAAATGCATTAGCAAATGAAGTGCGAACCTGTACAGAGCGTTCCATAGGGCATGGTTCGTGGCACAGAGCTGAGCGTAACGGAAAATTGGACTTTAATGTTGTCGAGAACGTATTAGCAGAGTAAAGTGCAAGAGGCAAATGTGTAGTGTGCGGATTTCGGGGAAGAGTGATTAGTTGACTTTTGTGCACCGAGGGACATTTGAATTCTGCGAGCGTACGAGGTAGCAGCAGCAGCACGAGGATACGGACGATTTGACCATAGTTCGCGCAGGCAAACATTGACATTAGTAATCAGCTCCGGGTAGGTAGGTACGATCTTGTTATTCCCGTGACATTTTGCACCGCGACGAAGGAATAACAGGTTTATCCATGGGACTGTTTATCTGGGCACGGTGCGGTGACGGTGGAAGAAGACAAGCGACGCGCCGCGCCGCGGCGTAGCATCCGGCCATGGAGAATTCCTTCGTTCCCCGGTTTCCCGAATTCTCGCTACGGTCAGTCATGATTTGCTGACTGACCCTGTTCCCTGTCCGTTCAATTTTCGGCGACGACATCCCGCTGCTCCACGGGATCGTACGTTCTTGGACAAATACCTTGCCCCTCGCTACAAACGTACATGCTACCTTGCAAATTGCTTTGCGTCGACTTACGCTCCGCAGAAAATTGTCTCTGTCTACCTCTGGTTAAACTTCGAAGAACGTGTTAGACAATGTGTAGTTCTTGTAATGAACAGGACAAGCTGAATCGTTGACGGAATATCGACTTGTTTGTCTCCGATTACAAAATTATTCAGGATATTGACCATTGCAATGTAGGATGACCCACTATTGATGGTATACATGTTAAGGGGTCAATTGTTGAAAATACTAGCTAACAATAAGTCTGTAACATAACAAAAAATTATTGGAAATCTTATATTATGGAAGACAGAAATTATAATTTGTTAGGGATACAGATTTATTAAATTTATTGATGGTACAAACCTGTAGGGGTCAAATGTTGAAAATTGTGGCTAACAGGTAAAACAGACTTATTGACAACAGACTTTGACATGACAAAAAATTAGTCGAGATTTTATGTTATAAAATAGAAAGAGCGATTTGTTGGGGATATAGAGTTATTGAAATATATCTTATTTAAAATTATTAAAATATAAAAATAATAAATATAAATATAAATATAATTATATAAAATAATTATTGAAATATATTTTATTTGAAATTATTAAAATATTGTGTTAATACATTTCTACATACGTGATTAAAATAAACAAATTTTACCAAGATTTGCTTAACCAGGACATGCTTAAAAGTATATTTGAACATGGAGAAAATTCAAAGTCGATTTTCTCGAAAATGAAACCTCAAATGAAGCAAATTTATTTCATGTTTTCGACTTATTTTCTCATGTATAATCGAAATGAAGTTCGTACCATAATCGTACCAAAATATATGAAATTCGTACCATGTCGTACCAAAATAATACTGGAACACCCTGAATTATTCCCGTTATTACGTTGTACCTTATGTTATTTCCTAAGATCGTCGGGCGTATTTAAACTAATTACTAGACATATTCATTTCTACCCGAGAGCAAGCTCTTCTAACTGATGCAGGCCTCTTCACTTTGGACTTATGGTGATATATTGGCAAGGCCAAAACACCCTTCATTGTGATAAAGAAAGAAAACCAGAAGCCTCTTCACTTGTTTGTCTCTGACTTATCTTAATTGATCTGATTCATCATTTCTATATATTGTCGACTTATTTTCTCATGTATCATCCTTTCACATGGTCGTACCATAAATACTGGGATACTCTGCATATTATATCTTAAGGTCGTCGGGCGTATTTGAACTAATTATCAAACGTCTTCGTTTCTAGCGGAGAGCAACGCTCCTAACTGGCGCAGGCCACTTCAGTGGCATATTACTCCTCCACCGGGAACTTGGGAGCAGACTACGGAATAAGAGGTGGGCGGGTGGCCGGTATAAAAGACATTTTACGAGCTATGTAGTAGTGCCGCGGCACCTCGAGAATTCCCTCCTCAAGGGATAATCGATCCCGTCCTTAGTGGCTGTCGAAGGGGATTCGCTTGGGGCAAATGGGGAACCGATCGATTATGCCGAAAGTTCAACACGACAAATTGACCCACTGAACTTTCGCTTCCGCCAATCGATTCATCGATCACCACCACCGTGGCCTATTACGGTAAACATAGGTCCCGACAAATGTTTGCTTCATCCTAAAGAAATAATTCTGCTTCCTCCGTCGCGGAAGAACCCGGACACGCAACGGTAGAAAAACTTGAGCTACGCGAGAGGATTGTCGACCAGAAAAACGGACGTCGACATTTTTTCGGGTGCCTGGCTGTTCGACAAATTCAGGGAATTAATATCGAACGGAAACCATCGATCTCAATCGCTAATCGATCTCTGCTCCGGCATCGAGGCCGCGACAGCAAATAAATCGTGGAGGAAACGGACACGTAACTCTACCCCGGGTCCGGCCACAATTGAATCACCGGTGCTCTCGGTTAGCCTGGTAAAAAAGGCTAACAAACGAGAGGATAGTAAATCGATTCTCTAGTAAGGATAGAATTCCCTTCGGCATTGATACACAGAAATCCTGACCGTCTAATCAACTTTTCGGTCCCCCTTAAAATCCACTTATCTCATATCTATCAGCAACTAAAACAACTTTCAAGTGTAAAAAAAAACTATTATACAACATGCACATTAAAACTGCTGCAGTCGTAGAGAAATTTATTTGTAACGAACAGAATAACGAGTTTAAATCATTCGAGACGAATTACGACGGATTAGAATTAATTCGTACGACCTCGTTCAGGAAACAGTGGCCGAGGCATCGGTGGAAATAAATTATTTCGGCAGGCGAAAGGCGGCGCGAGGCGTGGGATCGATAACGGCGTTCCGCGTTGGACGGGACAAAAGGGAGAAGGATTCAGCATCGCAAAGCGATTTCTATTGCGGCTGAAAATCGTGACCGGCGTTCGGAAAGACAATAACCATTGCCACGGATCGCGAACGTTCGCTCCGTCTGTCCCTCGACTCCCTGATGCGACGGATCCGCACACAGCTGACGGTGTCTCTGGCTTAACGCGCGGCGCAGAGTGCGACCGACACCGACGCGTGCATTATTACTGGGCGTCGCACGACGCCCAATTCCGAGCGAAACCGGCACCGAGCTTTCAGTATCCACGCGCGGCCCATACGTTATGCGTCGTATCCTCGGGCACACGCGCCTTCTATCACTGCGCTGGCACGAGCATTTGATAACAATGATAATGCTCCGTCCGTGACAATACCAATTATTAACGCGGAACAACGATGTTCGCATGCATAAAATGATTTTAAACTTTAGGAAGACGTGCAATACAGTAATCTATGAATATATGAGTACATTATTCTCCGGATATATGACCGCGAGTCATCCCCTCTAACTTTCGGAAATGACTCGATTCACGCAAGCTTCCAATCTTATCTATAATTCGCAGCATGTATCAATGCAATTTAGTGTTATAGATATCCTTATCGAAGGATAAAATATGTTTGCAATTTCTTCAAATTTTTATATACATGTAATACTTAATATGTAATATGTATAGTTCCTTCAAATTCTTGTATTAATTATATTATTACAGTGAGTATAATAAAATCAATACTTAGCATGACAATTTTTAGATAATTATAATTATTGAAAGAAATGAGAAGTTTTCCATATTAATTAATGCAACAGACTCTCTTTGGAAATAATAATAAAAATGAGGAGAAACAGTTACTCTACTTACTAAAATAATTACTCTACGGATTTTAATGAGAATTCATATTTTTACAAATAAAATTAACGAAACGAAAATCATATAAACATTTGTTTTCTCCTCTGAGTATTAAAAATTGAATTTTATTTGGGGAATTTTGCATTTCATCATCTATTACTGCGTGTGCTGTGTATTTTTAAACTGTTTAAAATTCCCATAAGCGTATGAACATCCGCAGTCCAGTAATACGGGATAAAAACAAATCAACAATTCAGTGTGCCTACAAAGAAGTAAATTAAAATTTTTATAATTCAGTAACAGAAAATAAACTAAGATTGTAACTGATTGTACTAAATAATGCACATACTACGCGATACAATAATTCGTTTAAAAAGAAACCCAATATATCTGTTGTCTCTCTGTTGTCTCACAAACTCTACTGTTTAGCTATTCCCTGCCGCATGCTCGAATGACGAGCGATTCCATATAAGAAATCCACTTCTCTGGTTATACGGATCTGGCACCGATCGGTGGCCACGTATCCGGAGATTACCGTACATCCCTTTTTGATTCTCGACTTGGGAATTGCTTCTCCCGTACTCCCATAGTGAAGGTACACTTTGGGAGCGATTTCAAGGCTGACAGATTCTAAGAAGCAACGACGGTCATCGCGTGTAAAGTGGATCCATCGCACTTCTTTAGGGCGTGCTTCGTCGAGACTTGAATATTTCACGAGCTAATACCTCATTAACGACGTTGTTCAACGAACGTGCGAGACCGGGTCGGCTGCCCGAGCAACGACGCTGGACCGGGGGGAGCGTGTCTCGACGTCTCGACGTTACGAGGCCCTTCGTTTCTCCAACGGCCGTAAGGGAACTACGGTCGAACTGTTGAACAAGAGCCGTTCGCGCAAAATACCGCGATAAGACCGAGCGGGTCCGCCGGGCTACGTTCAAGTAACTTTTTCCGAAAGCCACGGAAATATTCGCATTCCGATAGAATGCGTCCGTTACAACCGCCGAGACTGTCTCATGGTTTTATGGACTTTCGATCGGCTTTATTTGTTACGCAAATTCGCGTATACGTCCGTAAAAGGGGAATACCGAGGAGTTTACTATCGTTCCGAGGTTCGAGGACGCTACTTGCACGAAACTTGCGCCGTACTCGTAAAGGGAACTTCGGAATCTAAAGGGTACCGGGTATTATACGCTATATAAAGTGCTGACGCGCAGCAGAGGCAGCGGCAAAGTGGAAACAGATATTTTGCGTTCGCCGCGAAAAAAGTAACCGTCGCAGGAAATTATACTTCCTACTCTTTGTAACGGGATACCGAGCAAATATTATACTACCCTACTTCTGTTACTTGTACGATCCCAGGATACTGCACAAAGTGAATTTCTCGTCTTGCGAACGAAATGAATTCTTTCTCGCTGGCAAAGCGTCGCCGGGCATGTCAGCTCGAGCACGTTAATCCGGCTAAGGATACTTTTTATCCGCAGTATTAAAGAAAAGATGGCCGACCGTGACGACGGTGGGATAAAAAATATCCGATTATAAAACGTTCATCGCCGGTTTGGTACAGTGAACCCGTAATATCTCGCCGACGGATTAATCACGGTCGAACGATAAATTTCGGCCGAGACACCGTTCGGTCGAACGCGAGTACCTGCAATCCTAATGGAAGCGCTGGTAAAAGCTCGCGGTTATTTTCAACCGCGATCGACTAACAACCCCGATCGTTATTCCCGACCGCGATGATGGTACAGTTTTATCGTTGACGATAATCCTGCAAAAAAAGTCCCCCCCCCCCCGACGATCCACCAGATCGGTCTATGTTTAACGGTGGCCACCCATTCGGAATATGACGTTCTTTATTTCAGTTAAAGCGGAGAAGCATCCGCTCAATATTCCGAATCTTCTCTACATTGAATCAAGAAATTATTATGTAATTACACTCTTTCATGTCTCTTTTACTGCTTCCCATTCTTATATGAATAAATATATGTATACATGGAACATTTCTCAGGAGTTTGGTTGAAATGACTTTCGTCTCGTTTCCTTTGATTGATTTCCAGGTTTTAAATAGGATAACAGAGTAGTTGTAGTTACACGTCCATGATGAACATTGTTGTAAATGAAGTCTATTGAATCTTGGAGAACACGGATGTATTATTCCTAATGGAGTCAATTACTGGCCGTATATATTGTATATATGACTTAAAAAAAATATTAGTATGATTTCATCGGTTATTTAAATGCACAGAAATTTTTTGTCCTGTTCGTTGCACTACTGCTCTGAATAATCCAGATCCTATCAATCGTATTTGTACGGAGTCCTTTAATCAAAACTCATGTCCTTGGGTTTTTTCTAAATTATAACTGCATATTTCGATCAGTTTTATNGTCTTGTTCGTTGCACTACTGCTCTGAATAATCCAGATCCTACCAATCGTATTTGTACGGAGTTCTTTAATAAAAACTCGTGTCCTTGGGTTTTTTCTAAATTATAACTGCATATTTCGATCAGTTTTATGTACACTTGTGCTTTGTTAATTTTCTTCTTTAAATGGAATTCTAATCCCACCTGTAATAATAATAATAATGCTCGTATGTTACGAATTCAATTTGATGTAGCTATGTTCTTTTTACATTTGGTTCGACTGCTTTTTGTGTAACGAGAGTGTGAGCGTTCTATTTCCTTTTGTCTTACCTCCTTCGTTATTTCTATCCGAAACTACAGCTGTTCGGAACTGCACCGTCGACGATGAAAGGATTATCGAAACCGGATTAACCGATGCTTTCCCGGGGATCGCTTGCCCGCTATACGTGTCGCAATAATCGGGGTGCGCTGCTTCTACGTCACGCCATCCCCCTTCCCCCTCCCTTATCCTACATATGTATATGTGTATAGCCGTTCGCCTTCCTCTGCGCATTCCGTCCGATCAATCGAACCCACGAGTTCTAGCTTAAGTTGTTCGAACCCATTTTCCGGAAAAAATTGCCTCAATCTGACGTACTTCTCATATTTCCAAGAATTTCTTTTTTCGGAAATCAAGTGATTCATGTTGTACTCTCTTGATTTCGCATTATTTATGGTGTAAAATGTTTGTAATGTCAGTAGATTAATAAATTTAACGTCACTTCGTGATTTGTGTGATGAGATTGAAGTTTGAATTTTTTATACAGCATGAAATTAAAAGTAACATCGTGTTATTCAGAAACGCCTACGCTCATTTATTTACAGAAGATACATTCGTTTGATGAATTTTTGACATATTAACTAATTACTTCACTGTGAATTTTATACATTCATAAAAGAATCGAATATATAGAAGACAGGTTCGTTGCACATAATGAATGGAAATATAGAAAATATCAAAAGTATGTGCTCACATCTTAAAACAAATGTGTAAGTGAAATATATTTTTTTAATCCACCCTAAAAGCTTTATCTAGCCCAAAAGTCCGCACTCTGTTACTGATTAAGCTTCACCTGTTTTAAAAGAAGTTTTGATCTGATTGTTGAGAATGTTTAAAAAATGGCATGACGTTCGTTATATTCTATATTCTTCTGTCAAATGAAAATCGATTAATCCGTGCGCATGTAAATCCAACAGTGGCAGCGGAAAATTGGATTACGTCTGTTTAAGATTCCGGGCAAGTGACCAGTTTTATTTAAATCTCCGAGGCGGCACTTTTGAAATCGTTGGTATCCGACGATTTAGTGCACGGAGTTGCTTTGCCAGCGACGAGAGGATTATCGGAATAGGTTTAAGCAAAATGCCTTCCGTACGAAACACTCACGTACCCAGTGCCCGTTACCGTAACCGATATACGTACGGTATATGCTCAACCAGCCCTCGACCGTTAAAAGCTTTCTCGGTTGGCCTTTTCCAATGCCTGCGCCGTTTGGCTGGCCCTTTTCAGACGAATTCCCATGAAAATTTACAAACTCAGCCCGTCACCGAAATCCACTCAAATCCGCCAAGTCGAGAGTCCCGTAACGCTATCCGACTTCGCACGCGTTCCACTTTTTTCTTGTTTTTCCTTCCCTGCCTTCGCTCGATATACGTGAGCTTTCAAAGGTATTCATTTACGACTTAACTATTATTGGGGCTATTATCTTTTCCTTTTTGTTTAGAGTTTTACGTCGAATCAGTTGTGTTTGTGAATCTTAATTATACAAAAATCCTAGTTTAGTAACTGAAACGTATACAAAATCGGATAATGTTACTAAACTAGGATTTTTGTATAATTAAGATTCACAAACACAACTGATTCGACGTAAAACTCTAAACAAAAAGGAAAAGATAATAGCCCCAATAATAGTTAAGTCGTAAATGAATACCTTTGAAAGCTCACGTATATCGAGCGAAGGCAGGGAAGGAAAAACAAGAAAAGTTTTTCTTCCTTTTCTGCCCTAGTTCGACATTCGACACACGTGAGCTTTGGAAAATATTCATTCAAGATGGTGAAATAGGATAGCTGGTATTAAAGCTATTATTTTGTTTCTATTTCGAATTTTACGTGGAATCAACTGTGTTTGGGAATTTTAATTATCTCAATTAAAATAATCATAGTCTCGAATTTTTGATTTTTCATTTATCTTCCTATTGCAAATGCAGTCTATTTTTTAATTATTAGATCTTCTGAATATAATATATCTTCATTAATTGCCATTCAAGAATTTATCGAATTTTTCATTATTCATGCACGGCTAGGGATCCAAATGAGTTCAATTTCGTCGAAGCTATTAATACATTGGCGAATAGTCTCTAATAAAATGCGACCTCGATTACATAGCAAATAAAATAGTATTCCTCGTTTAATGTCTTTCTCGAGGATAAATATATGACTGTATCATACGGCGATCAAGAAATAAGTTATTTAACATGGCTCCAGTCGCGGAGAACGGCTCGTTAATGGCGCAAAATGACTACTCGCGCGTTCTCGTTGATGATCGGAAAGTATAGAGGTTCGCAGGTTGTAGCGTACCTTCTCGGACAATTATTCAACTAATAGAAGCTCCTCGGCGAGCCCCGGCCCCGGGAAGGAAAAAAGAGGGTCGGCCGTTGCCAGAGGAACGCGTATTATACGTACGTAGATCCGTGGCGCAGGTAGGTACGTATATCGCGGGATGTATCGTGCCGAGGTGTTTTCACGAAAATAGCACGTTGCACTTGAGGCACGAGAGGTAATTACAATAGCACGGTGTAACGGCGAGGTTCAAGTATTGTTATCACGATGATCCGGCCACCCCCTGCCCAACCTTGTAATTATTCAGCCCTGCGCGCCACGCCAACCCTGTAGTCAGTGAAATTAAAGCTTTTTGCATTTTCAACGGCGCCTCGTTAATCCGTCACGATGACGGCACTCTCCTCGCGGCGGAGTATTAGCAATAAATTGCTCGCCACGTCGGCTACGATTTTATCGAGATACACGAGATTCCTCGAGAGCGGCCGTCCCGTCCTTTTCAAATCCCCTTTCTTCACAATTGATTGCTGTCCCGGAGTTACGCTTCTCGACGTCAATCGATAAATCGAAACAAATTAATTTCAACAATTTCCCACTTATTCATTGATCGTTTCTAAAAATTTATTATTTATTCTGTTTGGGTGGGTCATCTGACGTTTGCATCTCATATATCTTTGCTGTTTTTAAAGATAGTCAAATGTTTTGAGGGCAAAATTGAATGGTTCAATGGGACTCGCACGATACCAAAAATATTTTTGCTGTTAGGTCATTTTTTTTATAAAACCATCCTTTGGGTGCAAGTGACCCACACAGATGCAAACGTTAGGTGACTCATCCAATATAGTAGTTGACGCGATGTGCACATGCTATATTTTTTAAGTATACATTACAAAACTGGTTCGGAATCCCTTGAGGTCACTCTATTTTTAAATTATACATTAAATGTTATACCTAATTTCTAGTTTAATAGAACCTGCATTTGTTTCCTCGTTCAATAATCCCATCTTTAAAAATCCTACACTATAGCGATCGTGATAGACCGCGTTCAGGCGAGCTGTATGTTTCCGAAATGATCTAACGCGGCGGGCAAATAGTCCTTTGCATATCGAGCAGAATATAATAATTGTGCTTTCGGCCGTAATACCCCGCGGTACGAAAGCGCGCGTAACGTTTGTGGAGTAAATGAAATTTCGGTATGAATGGAATCAGGGTTAAAAATGAGAGATAGATAGATGGGCGGATGGGCGCATGAAGGAGTGACCTAGTTTAACGCGTGTACGAAGAAAACTTTTTACAAATTGGTTTTTTAGCCGACGCACAGCACAAAGGGGAAAATATTTGCTACGTACAAAAATGTAATGGTTGTGTCAATAAGCTTTAAACTTTCGTACAAACGTTTGCTTGAAATATTTTTTAGCGATATATTTTGAATATTTCAAATTTATTCTCTCACGTTACAGGTGTACTGTATGATAAATAAGGAAGTAGGATTTAAAAATTCAATCTCTTATATTTTCATGGTGTTAAAACAATGTTAGGTTTTTATGTGAACGTAAAACTGTGTATACATTACAGTAAGCAAAGTTATATAACAGCTTATATGTTAATGTCACAAATTCATAAAACATTTTGCATTTCATTACTCATAACTGTTTAATTGATAAACAGAGAAAAATAAGGAAGGAGTTATTCGATAAATCAAGACTAAAGGGATTTGATTGGGAATTAATAATAATATATGTGCCAAAGAATTCATAAAATACTTTGCATTTCATTACTCATATTTTTGTTTAGTTTTTAAACACAGAGACAAATAATAAATATTCGATAAATCGGGATGGGATTTCATCCCAAAGTAATAATAATTCATTTACCGAAGCAGCGTTGAAGAGTTATACATTAATTAATCAATAAGGTATAAATGATTTATAAATCTGAGTCAACAACGTGTATGGCAAATAGTTTTTTGAGATTATTCCGAGAATTAGGCCTCGTGTAAACGATTTAGATGTGTACGATAACAGCGACGAGACAGTGAAGGGGCTGTAAAAACGAAGTGGAAATCGTTTCAACCAATCGTGTCTCTTCCCTCGGGCGAATTCGTGAAAGGGGGCTGAAAGCATACCTAATAAAGGGGAATATGTTCAATAGAGTTCAAGAAACTTGGCTCTTACAAACAGAATTACGGAATGACCCGTTGAGCTCTCTTGGAATGTCTAATCGAACTATTTTATAATAAGAATCAAATACAGAAGGTAAATACATTAGAAAATTTCTATTATTATATAAAAATAAATGAGTGTTCTCAATTTTTTTGGAGGATTACCATTTGTTAGATTCCTTTGAAATACATAATGGAACTATACAGAGAATCAATTCTAGAAAATAAGTACACTAAAAAATGTGTAGTACTCCATGAAAATCAGGAAATGCGTATTTCCAACATTTCCAAGGATTACCGCCCGCATGGATTTTGTATTTAAAAAAAAGTTGCTCATGAAAACTCCAGCTCCCATTTGGAAGTTCGCGCAAAGTTCCAGGGAAAAGCTGGCAAAAAGTCATTTTCGAATGCCGCACAAGCGTAACGGCGACTGCGTTTTAACACGTCGACAACCCGCGGAATCAACTTTACTTCTCTAATGGGATTGCGAACCGAAATGTTTAAATATCTTTTTTTTTTTCGGTCGCATTAACGGTAACGAAGTTCGTTTTGTAGGATTAAAAGGCCGACGACGGCGGAACGGGGAGAGGAAAACGACCGTAGTCGGAGGTAAATGATGTCGATTCCGCAAATTCAATTTTGCAGGCAAGTGGAACGAGCCGCGAAACTTCTTGCGGTGAATTATACTTTCGATCTTCGGCCTCCCCGCTCTTAATTTGACGGAATTTTTTATTAAATTAGAGACGTTTAGCTTTTTCCTTTAATTAGTATCAAACGTTAATGGACGGAGAACGCGGGATCGCGGAGTCCGCAGTCGAGGATCTCCACAGGAACTTCATGCACATACCAAATAAATTGTACAGATTCTTACGTTCGACGAAAATTGAAAGCAATTCATGAATTTTTAGCGTACCTCGTGAAGGGAGGGTGGAACGCGTCCCGGGTAGAAAAAGCTTGCGCTAGGGCGGAAGTGAAACAAGAGGTTCCGTTTAAAAAAGAGAAGAAGAAGAAGCGCCTTAAAGGAGACAGCGAAACGAGCGAACGGGCCGTTTCTTTCCACGTAGCCGAGCTTGCATTCCAGGAAGAAGGAACAAGGGGGAACGCGACCGGGGATAGTAGACGAGTATTAAAAGGAGCAGGCACGGAGTGCAGAGGGAGGAAAGGTCGACGTTGTCGTTGTTGTTGCCGTCAGGAAGACTCAATTTGTCGCAACAATTTCCACGGGTATCGGGTGCCAAGAATGCCGCTGAAAGCAATTGTTTTTCGATTCGTTTCTAGTCTACTTCTTTTATTAGACCGTCTCTCTCCCTAACCGGCGTCGATTCGCCACGAATGAACAATTCGTTGAACACCTTTTCAGCTTCCCCTGTCCTAAACACACGTTCCCCGTTCTCTTCTACCCGCCACACTCTTTTACACGTGCACCCACGTAGTAACCACCTATACATAGAAAACGAATACTTCCCTAGTCGCGCGGCTGTAATTTAAAAGCGACTCGCGTCTACATTTTATAATCCGCATTCAAGGAAACCAGTAATTGAATTACGGTGCAATTTCATGAATAAGCCCAGCTGCTGTTGTATAAATTTCAATCCGGGGCGAAAATTACGTCGCCGTGGCAATACGCTGTGCAAATAATGGCCGCGTGTATTCAATATTGCACGCGGAAATGCGGGGATCTAATCCTAGCGGGATGGAGGCATCTCCTCGTTCAACGGCAGCGATCGGACGGGACGCAAAAATGATTTACGACGTTCCCGGCCGGCTCTACCGCCGAATCGGATTTCGCAGGATTCTCTAGGAAGAATCCGTACCGCAACACGATAAGAGATGTACTTAAATTCGATCGTGTCCGGACGAGCGAGTAACGATATAATTTTGCCTGGTTTACGGTCGGCCGCGTTCTGCCCGCTAGGAATCGCCGATCGGGTGTATCCGATTCGATCCACGGGAGTCGGGCGATCGATCAACGTCACCGGCCATTATCCGACCGCGACCGGTGGCTCGGCAACGATCGAAAGCCAGAACGGACGGCAGCGAGCGGGAAAGAAGCGGAGTCAAGTGATTCGTTCGAGCATTACACAGGACCGGATATCTTCGGGACTTAGGAGGTTCTTTGATCGGAGGACGAGGAGCAAGGAGCAGGAGAGGAGGAGACCCCTTACGATCGATTTTCAAAGGGAGAACGGCGCCGGGGATCGGACGGTGTTTTGCGAAAGCGAGTCACGAACTGAGCCAATTATCGCCGAGGCTAATGAAGCTATTGCTCGCGAAAAGAAGCGGAAGGAGAGGAATCTCCTGCCGGGTTCTCCGATATTACCCAACCTCTTTCTTCCCCCGTCTCACCCTCGCCTTTCTGTCTGCTTTCACCACTTTTATCTCCTAAATGATACTTCTTCTTTTTTCCATATTATTCTTATTGCGCGTAATACCTCTCTCGTGTTTTATCGCTTGAAAGACCTCGCGCTACTTTTCAGTCTTGAGTTCTCTCATTTTTTAAACATATAAAATCTGATGTTACGTATAATATTATTCCAATGAAATAAATGTACGAATAAACTACTTAAGTAGAGAAAAGGAGGACTCTGTGATTAAGTGATAGGCAACTTACCAACCACAGTGAGGTGTACCAGATGCCCAATGGGTGGTGTGGTAGATATTTGGCACTCGTAGATACCGGAATCTTTTTTCTGAGCATACTGAATCTTGAGGGTCCACGTGTCCGAGTACGGGGAGTGCGAAGCTTCGAAACGCTGGTCGTTCGTGTAAGTGTAGCTGCCGACAGTCAGCAGATGAATGTCTCGATGCCTTACCCACGAGACCTGAAACAGTATCATATTTCAAATTTTTTAATACTAAAAATTGAAATTTCGATCCGGGTTTCATATTTTTTAATACTAATTCATATCGTGTTCCGAATTTATTTAGGACTAAGAAATTTACTATTTTGTACAAACATATTGAAAGTAATGAAGCTTAAATTTTTGGATTGTGTTGCACTAGATATGTTTTCCAGAGCCGCGTCCTGTAAAGAGTGAACTTTACGAAAACCGGACAACAAGGATACGACAAGGGTCATCTGACCACCTCAAAATTTCCACCAACGAGAATGTGATTAATTTCCCTCGTAAACTTCTACTATCAGCATAATTTGCTAAACCATATTCGCACATGGCACGTCCTAAACAATTTATACTTCTAGTCTTTTTTATTGTGGTGTTTTCATTATACCTTATCTCTATTCTACTTATCATCATACACCTGAAAACAGAATGAACTAACCCAAAGCACGTATTCACCGATTTTTATCAAGACGACCCAAGCTAGTTACGTCATTACGAAAAGTAGTACTGTACAATTTCCATTTTATAATTAATGTAATTTGAGTACAGATTCTAGTACAGATCAAGAATTATATTAATTTAGACCGAAGGTATCGTTCATTCGTCTATGAACGTGTTGAAACAAAAGCATAAAAAACGAATGAAACCATTGTACTCGTTACTAAAGGTTGCCAAGACCAATTTGACCCGATGGCCGTGTCAGGACGAGCGAACGCTTACACAGGTACATAGGTCGTATCGTGCTCTGGGGATTAATCGATCCCCTAAAACACGAAAATGATTAGATGAGGCGAAACGAGTTCCGACCAATATACGTTGACCGTGTGTTTGTTTTCTGTCCGATAACCGCAATATCGTAAACATAGCGGCACGTATTCACCTCTTCCGGCGATGAGAGAAATAATTTCTTTTTATACCTGTTTTCTCATTTCCTACACGTACCGTTGTACCTACAACGCATCTAGCTGGAATTTTCATCC
Organism: Ceratina japonica; assembly: GCA_019453355.1. NCBI lineage: Eukaryota > Metazoa > Arthropoda > Insecta > Hymenoptera > Apidae > Ceratina > Ceratina japonica. The sequence goes on from SMSR01014303.1 coordinate 65,754, forward strand.
CCTCGTTCCACTATTAATTTTACGCTACGTGCCAATGTCGACTTTTTACAATCCCGTATTTCGCTATATCCAACTTTTTTCAATTCTACCAAAATAAAAGATACTGTTTATAAAAATATAACAATTTCTGAAAAAGTATTACTGCAATCGTACTATACTGAAGAAATACAAGAATGACAACAGAAGACGAAAGAATAATAATGATCTTATTTAACGATTTGAGAAGAAATTCTCATCCGAGAAACATTTTTATGCGCACTCGCAGTGAGCTTATTCGCAAAGGATCGTTTACTGAGGTTTTACGACCGGTAGACTGCGTCAGCGATAAAAAAATCGTATCCGAAGATAACGCGCATTATGTTTCGCTCGTCGGGCGTTGGCTTATTACCGAGGTCCCTGCACTCTATTCTTTATAGGGATTCTTCAACTTTTACTTATCCCTTTTGCCCTATCCGTCGTTCCACCATTACTTTCCACTTCCAGGCCCGTTAAGCTTATTACATCGTTTCGCATTTTATGGATACGATTCTTTGTTCACTGAACTGTCTAGTACAGTTAAAACACAGAGGTTCAACTACATCGAGACAACTGGTCAGACACCAGGTTCCACGTGACGTGGATCACGTTAAATGAGATTATCATAATTAATATTTTATATCAGCGGTATTTAATCTTTATGCTACTACGCCTCCCCGAAAAAATTTTTCTCGCGGCTCCCTTCCTTTTATTTTTTTAATAGGTATAATGATATGGTCTCGTTTTGAATAATAAAAACTTTATTATAAATAAAAAAACTGAGAACTAGGATTAACAGAACAATAACAAGATTTTGCGTATTAACAAGCACATACATGTATATTGCGTGTACATGTATATCTGCAGTTGTTTATTTTTACATTTTCCTTTGACTAATGAAGAGTCTATCAGGGACCAAAATAAAAGAGTAAAAATGGAACGTAACGAGTGAGTAAATGTAAAATGTTGAATGAATGGATCCATACATCCTATGCAATCAATCGATTGATATCGTTTGTAGATCAAATATTACATATAGACAGCAAATAGATGGAGTGTAATGATTGATCAGAGGACACGATTTTCGGCAAATCACATAGATTACAGTACATGTACTGGTATACATATAGCGTATACAGTATACATATAGCGATTCTCGATGATTGCCTAGCCGCAGCGTGGCTCGAATGGCTGAACACGTAATCTGTTGAATTACGCAGGCAAAAACGATCGGGATTGCCATTTAAACTGTAGATTCGTCGTTACTATCCGATCCTGCTGTGCNATTGAATGAATGCATCCATACATCCTGTGCAATCAATCGATTGATATCGTTTGTAGATCAAATATTACATATAGACAGCAAATAGATGGAGTGTAATGATTGATCAGAGGACACGATTTTCGGCAAATCACATAGATTACAGTATATGTACTGGTATACATATAGCATATACAGTATACATATAGCGATTCTCGATGATTGCCTAGCCGCAGCGTGGCTCGAATGGCTGAACACGTAATCTGTTAAATTACGCAGGCAAAAACGATCGGGATTGCCATTTAAACTGTAGATTCGTCGTTACTATCCGATCCTGCTGTGCAGATAGGAAATGACTCAGCTTTCGAGTGTTATGACGGCTCCAGGGATCATCCGCCGGATTAACTTTCGTTCTAATTAACAGTTCCAAGAGATTTGCGTCTCCATCACCAGAACTCAAGCAATTTATTTAAGTATTGTTATCCAAAACCGAAGAGTAAATTATAGACAAGCTACTCTAATAGAAATGTTATAACTTTTTGTGCTTCTAGAGGAACGTTAGATCGATGGCTAATGAACAATCAAATGTTAGTGTACGAAGGTATGGAGGAATGAACGATGAAATCCTCTTCTTGGGTGAATAAGTCTAGAATAAATATTTTTAACAATAAATGATGAATAAATTTTTAATGCTTAGAATTTAGTATTTGAAAGACAAGATGTAAAGTTTTGAAAGGTTTTATCTATGAATTACAAAAATAACAATTCTGTCTATTTCGTGATTACGAGTGCAAACTTGTGCTTGTTATACTTGAGATTGTACGCTGACCACGGAAATAAATCTACTAATCTGACACGCATAATATTTAATGTCTCGTTTATTGACCGTACACATTGAGTTTATAGGAAAACTTGCTCATGCACGATCACCAAATTGATTTATTAGAAATATTCATATTTATTTAATGGGTAGAATAGTGAGAATGCTTACAGTTCTGTTGCCCAGATTCTTCATTCTGCAGTCTAGTTCGACGGTCTTCCCGACCAACCCTGTCACGTTCGATGGGGCTGTTGTGTCAAAGTACGGCCCGGGATCCAATGCATTTGACCAATCTTGGTAACCATTCATCTTCACCAAACGAGTACTGAGAACTACTTCTTCTGGAAACAAAAAACGTAACATTATTATTATTATTATTATTGCCATTTTTATTCATGTTTCATTGGAGTTACGTTTCACAATCAAATGGGTTAAGCTGGTCCTGATGTCTTATTTTATTCAAATTTCGTTTTCTGCCTTCAAATCAGCTCTGGTGTCTTCATTTGTAATCACGACTCGTAACGACAAAAATAAATTTCCTTGCTCGAACGTCGGTCGCACTTTTTAAAAGTACACTGTGCACGCACCAAAGAGGGGAGATAATGAACGTATGTCCGCGTACGCGGACCATGGTACTTTTAATAACATTGTCAGCGGGCAACGTGTTCGTATTACGTAGAAAAATATTCACGGGGCTCGCAATCGAGATAACAGTTTTCGAAAATTGAACTCTGAACAGGCGTGTGCAGCAGCATTTTTACTTTTAAGATCGAAGTGGCCGGGCGAAGCGAGAACCTTTCATTGCGAAGTGGAAAATTTGAAAACTGGTTCAATATTTCAGATGACTGTTATAGAAATCAGAATGGACGAGGCAATTTGCTCGAAGCTGCTAAAAAAATCGTTTCACTAAATACAGGGAACGTGAGAGAGACGCGGAGTTTACAGTCTTGTACGTATCATCTGGTACAGCTGTGCGAATCCATAATTGCAATAAATAATTGTATTAAAAAGAATGACTTTGAAAAGGATTCTTAAGAAGATAATAAAAAAGAAAAGCCCCCCATCTCTATTTTATAAGATATTCTTCAAATAATAAACGAATAACTGCAATTTTCTTGAGAATTTGTCATTTGTTTCCGTAAATACAGAAGATCCCAGAATTCACAGTCCTATCTGTATCATTTGGGACACTTATGCAAATTCACAATTGCAATGGATAATTGTATTAAAAAGGATTACATTGATGAGGATTCTTTACGAAGATAACAGTACAAAAGGAAATCCCTCTATTGTACAAGACTTTTTCCGAATAATGAAGGAATAATAACTGCAGTTTTCTTGAAAGTTAGCTATAATCGAGGACAGAGATATTATCTTAAACATCCAAGCTTCCTTTTCTCCTGAAAATGCTTTGGAATAAAGGAGTTTGGCTGATGAGTCAATTGCAAGCATGGTTAATCCGATTTATTTTTTAACAGAAAACACCCATCGCGAATCGAGCGGGGCACAAAATACACCAGTTACAAAGTACTGTAGCGAAGTGTACCATGAAACACGGATGGCGCATAACTATGTATTCTATGCTTCTGCGATTCTGCACTGCGGCAAACGCGATCACGTTCGCACAAGTGGCGGTAACTGCGTGTACACGCCTCATGCAAATAGGATCAGTGCACACTGGCCGAAGTAGTCGTTTACAAAGGTTCCCTAATTTTTCCAGTGGCACAACAACCTCGTATATAAATCAGTGTTCACGATTTCTACTAAGAGGGTGAATTAAAAAAAATCTTTATTATCTTCTTAATGTTTAGATTCTGCACTAAATAATGTATTATTTAACTATAGATTTTTAGGCAAATTCGTAGTTTTGGGAATATAATTTTCAAGGGACAGTCTCAAATGAGTGTAAATGTCTATGGTTTTCACTGTATTATTATATTAGTATTCTTTGAATTTTCTTTCAATTTGAAAATGGGTAAAAATATTTATGGGATTTACCATACATATATTACACAATTATTATTCTTTCAATTTTTCCTCATTTAATTTTTTCAATCTGAAACAGAGTACAAATATTTATGGGGTTCACTGTATTTTTACAATACTCTCNGTATTATTTAACTATAGATTTTTAGGCAAATTCGTAGTTTTGGGAATATAATTTTCAAGGGACAGTCTCAAATGAGTGTAAATGTCTATGGTTTTCACTGTATTATTATATTAGTATTCTTTGAATTTTCTTTCAATTTGAAAATGGGTAAAAATATTTATGGGATTTACCATACATATATTACACAATTATTATTCTTTCAATTTTTCCTCATTTAATTTTTTCAATCTGAAACAGAGTACAAATATTTATGGGGTTCACTGTATTTTTACAATACTCTCAATTTTTCTCCTTTCAAGTTTGAGACGGGTATAAATATTCATAGGCTTCTTTGTATATTACATTTGGTATTCTGAAAGAGTAGAA
>SMSR01014304.1:0-11920 GCA_019453355.1 Ceratina japonica
ACTATGTAAATCAGACTCACCAATATTTTCTCGAATCCTTCAGGCGTATATGTATATCCAAAGTAAATATTGAACGTATGTGTGTACACTATATCCTCAGAGGTATGTATACATTATTATGACATGTTTGTACGTACGTGAAAGTGAAGGCGCCATGCGACGAAAGAAATGGTGTGAAATTGCCGTGAATAAGAAGATCGAAGTCTCTGAATAAGCGTGAACTTCAAACGTAATAGTACGCACTATATTTTTTGCGCGAAAAGCAGGTAAGTACATTCAGAGATCTTTTAATTTCTATTCGATTTCTGACGTGTCTCACAGATTTAATCTTTTTATAAATTGACTGCCTAAACGAGATTGTCGTCTACCAATTTGATAAGTCGTAAGTAGGGGTTGAATTATTTGAAACGAGAAAATGTCAACGACCTGTTGGACAACAGGGCGGGTTCCATTTCATCCCAGTCGCGATCGTCTCCTTAACTGTACACGAACGGGACGAAGGAAAGAACTCGACGAAAGTATACGGGGGCAAGAAACGAATGCTCGTATAATCCGCGTTCCCGACGTTCTGCACCGGTACCATTACCATTACCATTCCAGGTCTTCTTCCCGTTCTTTCACCGGGGAACTGGCGAACAGTATCTTCGAGACTCGACCGAGTAAATCAACAATCGTTCGCCTTCCGATTTACCGCTTGCGCGCGCGCGCGCTCTCGTATCCGTTTTTGTCTGATTATTTATTTCCTACTGCCTCCCCTTTAATCATCGCCCGGCCCAACGACGGCGTGCCCAGTCTCCTTTGTCTTTCTACTCGTGAAATATAATGACGATCAACTATACATGGTATACAAAGAAAACCGCGCGCAGATAAACAAAACCTGGAAATAATTCGACTGTGACTTTCTAATTAACCGCCTGTCCCGATGACAACCGTGAATGAGGCGTTACGGGCCATTTGAATAACGAGTCTCGAGATCCTTTTGTTTCAGGCTCCTCTCTTATCGTCGTCCGGAAATTTTTTCTTTCCCAGGGTCGCGGCCCGTTTAACTCGAACACCGTGACGTTGGAAACGCGAGCATGAAAAATACTTGTTTGAGTCACGGGAAGATCATCCGGCCGTAATTAACGAGCGTACGCGAGACAGTCGGACGAGAGAAATGGGAAGAGGGAGGACACTCGAATCGGTGTAACCGTACACCTCGTCAGCGGCTAATTATATCGTAATTTTTTCTCCTCTCGCATGATCGATACGAATTGTGTTCATCCGTAAAAAGGCACGCGAGCCGGCTTATTGAATTTCTCATCGGCCGTAGGTGCCCGTACGTACGCACGACCGACCGACGCGACGTGACCAACAGGTTGGTTGTCCGTAGGACTGGAACAAGGATCGGGTTTCCTGGCAGCGTGGCCTCACCGCCCGCGGGAATATCGTGTTCCTCGTGGACGGGGTGGTTCGTGCCGGAAACGGAAGCAGGACGGAGCTTCCATAAAGCACCCACGTAAATATTTGACGCAAACATTCCCTTTCTTTTGCCGCACTCGACTTCCAATTCGCTTCCAGTTCGGTTTCGCCGTTGCGCAATCTCCCAATTACTGCCAGCTGTTTTCTTTGCATCTTCTCGGGCGGAAGTGGGAAAAACGCGGAACGGCAATTATCTTTTGTGGAGAATTGTTGCACGCGACGTTAACAAAGGAACCAGAAATAGTAATAACAAATGTTAGTAGACGACTCGTTGTCGGAGCTGCGACAACGGTTGTGCCAAGGGCGGGTAGACAAACGAGCAATGAATGATGACGCGAGTACGATATCGTAACCGTGAAATTATTATTACTCTCTTACAATATCTGTCTCTTTAATATTCTCCTTGAGCTATAAACCATCATTCGTGTTTGTACATGAAAGTATCCAAAAAGTCAAAAGCACATGTTCGACGTCTCGTTTATTTATTCTCACGTTCTCGCGCTTAATACGGGTTTTAAAAAACTTCGCGTACGCTTCGCCTATACGCATATACAGGTAATATTATCATCTCGTCCTACGCGTACTCATCATTTTCTCATCGTTTTTTACTCTGATTCTCTCGGGGTTACCACTATGTGGATTAATACATAATGAACACCGCGGTGCCTTCGACGATCGCTCGACGAATATCGATCCACGCAACGAATGCGAGACGTTAAGCTTCCATTATACATACATACATACATACATACATACATATATATTTTCCGTTTGGCAGTGCGAAGCGATTGCTCTTTCACCTTTCGTTTTCCCCGGACTGATCTTCAGGCTTCTTTCAATTCGCAGTGTCAATTCGTTACGAGAAAACGTAGTTTCGCGCAACGAAGTGGCGAACGACCACCGCCGGCCGTAACTATTAAAATACAGAGAGTGCAATGAGATGTACTTCGTTCCCGAGATCACGCACGATTTATTGCCACTTCGTTTCGAGTCGTGAAAAATTGAAGCAATCTTCGATGAAGAACCGAGCTGAGTGAACGTGATCGGAGAGTTGGGCTTTCCAGTTTTCAATTTTACATCGCGGTTCCCTGCCGATCGGGAAATATACCAACACGATCGAAAAACGATCCCCCGGTCTTTATTGTACACGCGACGGCGAAAAACGCCGTCCCCCCGCGCAGTTTCCCTACGTAGTCTAAAGAATTCATTATTAATCGAAACTATGCAATATTCAATCATCTACTGATTTTTTTATTACGACATACAAGCCTCCGAACCGAAACAAACCGTCGCGGCGCGTCCGTGACGAGCCGATCACTCGCGACCAACAGGGAGAGCAAAACCGAACGGAAGAATCGTGGAATGATCGTGCACGTACTATAAGAGAAGAGATACGCATTCCGTAATACGATGAGTAAAGGGTATAGCGAGCTCGCCGCGAGCAAACGATATGGAAGAAGTTTACGAAAGGAACGTCGACGCTACGTATACGACCGTGCCTCTACTTCTCGCGCGAACGATCGATCCGAATACGGCGTACACGATCCGATCTTTGACTCGCGGTCACCGAGAGTCTGGCCGCGTTTTATATAGAATTTATAATAAATGCAAACACTATGCTCGTAATACCGCTTAGTATAGCGTATAGCCACCCCGTCGATCGATTAAAAGAACATCGACTACGCCGTTACCCGATAACGCTTCAATCACATATTTACATTCATAAAATAACCACTCTGATGATTCTCCCTCGCGGTCGCGCGAGGTTCTGTCCCATCCTACCGTACATTTCACTACTCGTAATCGTTCGTACTAACTCTACTACTTTATTCTCATTTTTTTTTTTTTTTAATTTTTCTTTTGTACATTTACAAAGCCCCGCCTTTAAACAAAAAATATCCTTGCACTTCACAGAGAGAGCCGTGAAAACTAGAAAGCCAGGTTCGGCGGCTGATTCTCCTCTTAGACCAGTCGTTTCGCCTTTATTTCTTTTTTACGACGAGCATGAAAGTTAATTTTGCCTCGTCGTCAAACGCATCGAAATTCGTCGTAAAAGTTAGCCGCGTATGCTACGTCGTGCAGGCGTTTCGGAATTGAAGCTCGCACGATTCGAAAAGAATTGAATGGGAAAATGGAACTCGATGAATCGGTGGGTTTAATAAGTGGACGAATTGAATGAACGTTGTCGCTCGATTGAAATCCGAAGCACCGGCACGAGAAGCATGTTCGACGCGGTCTCTTTCCTACTCGGTACAACCCCCGAGTACGTTCTATTCGGAGAGCGTTAACAAGTTGGCGTTCTAAAGTGTCTACATTTATTTTTATTCTATTGCTTTCGTTTCTGTGCGCAGTTACGAACGTGTACTATATGTATAGACGCGGTCGTACTCAAGGGTTACAGGGTCGATTGGAATGAAAAAATGGTCAGATTTTACTTGTTGCATTCTTTCGTTACAAACTTATCCGCGTACCGACAATAAGTTTCGCGATTTAAGTGAACGCTTCGAATCGATGAGAAGAACGATTTTTCCTTCTCTTTGTAAAACAAACACTCTAGAGTCTTTATCTCCCACTGTACAAAATTCTAAGCAAGAAAAATATCGAAAAACACACGACTCCAAATGATCCTTTAGAATTCTTTAGTATTAAATTGCAAAAAATGTAATATTTCTCAGTATGCTTTGTATAGTTTTCTTTCATCTCACACTTTCTCGCCCATCGTTACTTGATTCGGTATTTATTTCTTTTCACCCGGACTTAATGTCGTCGTCGATCGTGTTCTCTTATTTACACAGTGTTCTAAACGCCTTATTATAATTATTACAACGTGCTCTTTGCTTTCGACTCTTTCACACTCTGTCCACGCAAACATTCTTTCTCTCATTCTTCCCTTCACGCTTTTCACACATATACAAAACTGAGACCCGACCGGGTGGCTACGAAGAATACCGTATTCGCACAAAAATCGATTTCAAAATGAAAAGAGGGGAACAAGCTTCAGAACCATACCTCTTTCACAGATCGAGTCTCTCCCTCTCGCTCCCGACGCTAATTGATAGCTAATTACTTACGCAAAGCTTTACAACGTCTCGCTAAAATATACATTTACTGTTTAATGTGTAGAATCGCGTGAATAAAAGTTACTAATCCTAAAAAAATGATCGATATAAAAAAAAACGGGATTAAGATAGAGACACTAAATCATCGAGGAGTACGAACGAAAAACGTATCTCGCGGGTTCCTCTTACGAAAAGGCGCAAAAACGCACGTACGTACAATTGCGTCTTTCTTAAATTTAAAGTAAACCATCTCGATACATGGGCAATTTTTCCGTTCTGTTTCCCGGTGTTTTACCTCTTTTCGTCCGCGTGACAAAACTTTCCCTCGCGAAACGACGGACATACCCTTAATAAATCGAATAATTCTTTTATTATACTCAGCAACTAAATACCTTTACCAAGCGATTAGAATATAAAGAAAGATCAGATTCCCGGATTCGTATCGACTTAAATTTTTCGTCGCGGTCCACTGTCACGAGATCAAGCGTGATCGAAAATTTCAAATGCCGTTCCACCGCGCCGCGAAACAAGAGAATCAAGTTACACCCTAATCGCGCAAAATAAACTTAATGATTTCTAACTAGACGTCCTAAATCTAATAATCGATCCTACGATATTTCTTCTATTTTTAAAGAAAACAACTCTCGATTCTCGTGAGGATAAAAAAAAAAAGGTACGAGGATTTCCGCGTGAGAGAACGCGGTACCACCCGTGATAGCATTCTTCTGCTACTCTAATGTATCTAAGAGAATCTAACGCGAGTGGAATTAAAGGAACGACGAGTGAATCGTAACCACGCCACGAGATTACCGAACGAGACGAAAAACCGTAAGGAACGAGAACGGCAAACGCGAGGAACAATTCGCGTGCATCTAACAGCCGGGGAGCGTTAAAAACCGGAACGTTAACGAGGGAAGCGTTCTGCGGCGACGTTGAAAAAGGGAAAACAAACGAAACGTAGACACGTAAATCAATCTGCCTGCATCGGATTCAATAATGATTTTCATTGAATATGCGTATATATAATAATTGTACACGTATACGTATGTATGTATATATATACGATGAGATATACGTGGTACACACATACATACACACATATCATGCGACTGAGATTTGCTCTGTCTTATGTTTCGCTGGCAGTGCCTTGATTTGCGTCTGCCGACGACAGACTGGCAGTATCGTAAAAAACGGAAAATTAAAAAAAGAAGTAAAAAAAAGTCGGTCGGTCGGAGGGTGGGCAGTTTTCGAAAATGATTCGCACTAAACATACTCGGAACTACCTAGTATAAGATAGAAGCGCGATAGCTTTTGTAAAACGAGATTATGACCTATGGGTGTGCAGCTACCGTGACTTTTCGAACGGTTGGCAGTGCATGATTTCCTTTTTGGCAGTGCGCGATTTTACTTGGCAGTGGCACGTCTCTCCCCCCGGCGCGCAGATCGTTCTACTCCAGGCCCACCCTCGCGACTCTTCTCGTCGAAACAAGAGACCCGGGCTTAAAAAAAAGGATCTCTGCTCGTTTGGAATCGGTCGGCGATTTGAATATCCCCAGGATAACGGCGGTGTTCGCACCACCGAGCAATGTCTATCGATAATTTCAACTAACTATGTACACTCTCGCTCGACCGCGATTACTCGTGAACCCGCGCGCGTACCGTCACGTTCGTCGGTGCATCCAGGAAGGAAACTAGCGTGGGACCTCTATTTTATCATTGAGACCGACGAACAGACTCGCGCGCACGCGGGTCCAGGAAATCCGGACGCTATTTCCATACGTTCGCGGCAACTAGAGATCTATCGGGTTATACATTTATCCTAATAATAATAGTAAGAATAATTAATCGATCAATTAGCTTAGAAGTTCCTTAATCAGAATCGTATTGGCAGTGTTTCTTAGCTGGTGTGTGTAGGTGTTTCTGTCCGTGTGTGTGTGTTCCAAGTTTCTCCTCCCACTCTCCAGTTGTCTCATTCGCAATCTTTCTACGTTCGATTCCTTTCGATCAACTCGATACCAGCTACACAACACGTCGTCGACACGCATCTCTATCCTCTCCAACTCATAACTTCTCTTAATTTACAATGTATTTCTCTTTTACCATCTACAATTATTATATGTGTACAACGTGCGGCATCACACATCCATCATGATGTCAGAGACTTCCGCGATACGAGAAACAGATTTTCTACGATCGTCGGCGTTATCTACACCTATGAAAAATAGCGATCCGACGCATCCAGTCCTCCTCTTCTTCCCTGCTTCTTTGTTCGTAATTCCGCGTTCAATTTAATCCCCTAATCCCTTTTCTTCGTTAGTTAACTCCGTGGAAAATGTAACACAGCCATCGTGTTTCTTGTTATCCTTATATAGAGCAGTAACAGTTCTTCTCGTTACGAGTCGTACAGCACGATGGATTCGCTCTCGCTGCCGACTTACTCACATTTCTTTCCGGAGATGTAATACATTTTTGGCGCAGGTATCTCCAACTGATCGTTCTCAATTACGTTTCTTCAATGCGTTTTCCTGTCTTCTATCCTCTTCTCGTTTCCTCTTCCGGTTGAATGGAATGGCAAATGAATGAAACTTGGAACTGTCCGAATTCGAAAATCTATAAAAGATTTTGAGATCCAACGGCGAAATGGACAATAGCGTAGAGATTCCTGCTTTGGTAATTTTCTCGTTTGCGCCGACCCGGCGAAGGTAACAATTAAACAAGAGGGATTAAACGGAAAGAAACAATCGCTTGATGTTATTGCCTTTGTTACGTAGCGACAAGTCTGCATGCGCATGCTGCACCTAGTCCAGAGGAAAAGGAAAAATAGGCGAGGGTGGAGTGCCTGAGAAATCGTATACATCTCGGGCACGCAATTCTTCTCTCTCTTATTCTATTTCTTCTCTTTTTCTCTCTATTTTAATTTCATTTTGTACAACATCGTTCTCTTTCTAAAGGGAAAAAACAAATGAACCTCGATAGAAATTCCACTGTTGGCGCATCGATCGTCCGACTTATCCCTTTCTCGTGTCAAGTTTTGCATTGAGTCTTCATTTTCAAAAATAAAAATCAAGCTTGTTTTCTCTCTGGCTCGTCGATACCTCTTTTCGTACGATTTTGTCATCCGGCACATTAACCAATCCACGAGCTCGCGCTCACCCTCTCTTCATCTCGTTCTTCTTTCAGCTTACGTCCTCTTCCTTCGTCGTGCGACAACGGCCTCCACCAATTTCTACCGAGTTGAAGATCGAGGTAGATACGCGTTTACTTCTGAATGTTCGTTTAGGGTCGAGGGTGAGTGGTACAGATCTACGTTTCGCGTCACCCTTCATATTCTGCACCCCGTATTCTTCTTTCCCGATTTCTCTCTTGCTAGGGGTATCTTAAACAGGGCCCGGAAGTGCCAAGGGGCCATTGTTAGATATTAATTGATTCCTAAGGCCACCAGAGTGATTATCTCCTTACAATCGTCAACTAACGTTTAACAGCGTCTTCTACTTTTTTTTCGTCTTGTCCACGCGTTTTAACGCGCCGAGTAAAACCTCGTAAGTAAAATCTTAGTTTTGCGTTATTGTTTTTATTTTCTTTAATATTATTTTTTTTGCATTTTAATTCAACACCGTCGTTTCATCCATTGGTCTTTCACGACGGTCAACGATATAAAACGCATCCACGGTGAGGCACTTTGAGGCCCAAGCCTAGCCCTTCCGAGTCCGACGAGTGCGAACCGCGGCTTGCCATCGGGCGCAATGCAACGCGAGAGGCACTCGTGGCAGGAATCGACCCCAACGTCTCAACGATTTAGTTATCGATAGGCAACAAGAATATCGCTTCATCGCTATTACCACGATTTTACTAATTACATCACCTAACGATCGGTCGATTTAGGCTAAATATATTAGAATGTATTTCTCTTTCTTCCCCGCGTTCGGGTACTCTCCAGCTACATTCCCACTGATTCGTTCCGTTTGTTTGTCTCCCTTCTTGTTCGGTTCCACAGCCGAGGATGCGAGACTCCTATAGGCTGCTCGCCATGGCTCCCTTGATCTTCACGCGTAGCGTTTTTCCTGAACGTCGATTCTCCCGTTTGGATGTCCATCCGTACTCTCGCGAGGCAGAACGTTTAACCCCGATTTGGGTTCCGGTTTGTGGGCTCACCAAGCCCCTTCTGTACAGACCAGAAAACTCGAGTATCGTCCTGATACAGGACTCGTACTCTGTTCTGCTAACGCAGTTCTCTGGTTTTATTCTCATCCGTTCGTTCTTAATCGTTACGCTTTTCCTCGGTCATCGTGACATTCACATCATCACGAGTTCTTCACCGGTTTTCGACGCTGCTTCACTCGCGTCACAGGCGGAGGGTTGTCGTCTATAGCCGGGTGTAAGGCGAGGCTGACTGCTTCGGGATTACTCGCCGCCGCTTTTCTTATATTCACGTTCTTCGTTCTTTGTACTTCGGATTCTAGCACCCACTCGTCCGGCTCGCTGATGAGAACAATTAACAAAATTGTAATTGACGTACCAGTGAAATTCGAAGAAGAGAAGTTCGGATTACTCACATGTCTGGAGGATACCATCGCAACAGGACTCTAGTCTTCCCGTCCAATTCTACTCTTCGAGCTACAACCTATTCAAACAAGAAGATTCGATTAGAAATCAATCGGAGATCCTATCCATGATTCTCAAATAGGGGACACGTGTATAATCTATGCTTCTTCCTCTGCCGCCAGTTCTTCATTTAGTAGTAACGAAGAGAATCGAGCAATATTGAGTAATAGCGTACGGACCAGATTTGAGAATCACGGAGCGAGAAATCTTTTGATTAGTAGGACAGCACTTACTTGACTAGTTAGGGCCATCGAATTTCCCGGAGTCTCCGCGAGAAGACCTTGCGTTCTCGACTTCGCCAATTGAAGTAGCCTGTGTTGAAGACCTTCCATCACCCCGGAATCGAAGTAGTCAAATATCCTCGCTGCATAGAAAAAATTAATGCAGTGAAACGATTACAGTTAGACAGAAATTCAAGGAATTTCTCGTATCGATGAACGACAGTTACCTGACCAAGGTTGCCGCCTGTATCGGAGACGTTTTCCATTTCGTCTGACCAGTTTTCCTCCGCTCTCGCAACTCCGTCTGCCACTGTTGTTGCTGTTCTCCGATTGATTGAAATGTCCATTCACGTGCCTCTCCAAAGCGGGCTGGAAAAGGGATTAGGCTGGTTACCACCTAAGATGCGGACACCTTCCAGGGAAAGCGGTCCCCGCCTATCGGAGGAGAATGAAACATCGAAGACAGAATCGAAGAAAACTGTCTCGAAGCAGTCGTTCAAAGATATGCTTGTACAATGAACAGGGAGATGCGCGAAAAAGGAGACGATCGATGATGAGTCTAAGTGCGCCTGTACCAGAATATATTAAAACGCATTCGTTTTTTCTTTGCGAAAACAAGGGTCAGCAATAACAACAAGTGTCATGAGGTGTCGACATAATGTGTCGTCGAAGAGAGATCACAGAGGACAGACGTACATATCAGCTGTCCCTGGAAAATGCCCGCATTCTCGAAGACAAACGGTCTGACCGAGGCAACTTCCATAGTGTTATTGCTTCGTTCACAGGCAACAACGGTAACGGTTAAGATACAGGAAAAACGAAATTTCTAACAATGACACACAGACTGATCGATATTAAGTGTGGTTCCTCAATAAATCGAGGTTCAGACCAAGCGCCGACGAAGTTCATTATATTTCTTTGTCTCTTAACCGGCACAGCTTCGCTCTCAATAAATTAGCGTTCTACCAGAAGTCAACCAGGGAGTACGTCCGATCCGAACGAGAACAGTCTCACCTCGTTCGAAGAGGGACGAGAGCGTAATCCCTCGTTTAACGGGTGCAGGATACATTACCCAACGTCAGCAACATCGGGTGATAACAATATGTACAATAAACATCCTTCAGAATACTTGGAAAACGTGTAGCTCGTTGAAATGCTTAATAAACAGGAAAAACATTTTTGATTAATCATCGTATCGCAATCGTCGTCGACCCATTTGCAATGGTATTTTTCACCGTGCGTAATGACGGATGAAGGATCCAAGAATTCGTTCATAACATATTGAGGAAAAGCATGTTAGAATAATCGCCAGCAGGTTATTCAACGGACAAACATCCGTTACGGTGCTCTCACGTCGCGCGAGTGTTCAAGGATAGTGAAACGATACGTAATATCGAGCTTGTGGCTGGCCACAACTTCCCAACCGGGATTTTATCCGATATTGAGATGAATGAAACGTACAGATGAATGAACAGTTCCGAGTAATCATAAAACCAGCATCGTTACCACGTTCAAAAGATGATTTGAACAATTTTTCATAAGGACAAAGTAAACCAAGACAAATATAGAAATAGAAAGCCAATCAGATCAATATAATGCACGTAGACCACGCATTAATGTGCGAGCGGAAAAAAAGTAGAATCGCAATAGACCATCTCTTTAGTTAGGAAAGAGAATGAAACTTCCAGTTGTGAAGCGACCTTCGGATACGACGCATTACCTGAGAGCTGAATCTGCTTCCACAGCCGTCGACGATGCAGCGGAACGGTTTGTTGCCACCGTGCGACAGTACGTGCCGTTCTAGCCACCTCCTGGAGCAAGAGCTCCTCCCTTGGACCTTGCACCCTTGCCATTGGCATACGAAATTGTCGCCTCCGGTTTGCGAGTTAATGTGCGCCACCTGAAACGCGTCAAAACCGATAAACCTTTTCGTCGGATCGAACAGTTGAAATGTTGCAACGAAACCGTATCCGACGGATATTCGGTAGCAAGATGTTGCGGTATCGATTACGGTACAAAAAAAAAAGTGTATCGGGCGTCGCTGTTGCGAGTTCCGTGAACAACAACGGGGGAATCACAACAATGTAACAGAAAACTCGAAACGCGATACGTATACTTCGTTAATTCCTCCGTATACTCGAATTACTCGTTTGCTACATGCTAGTGGTCGATGCGAAAAAAAATAAGCTGAAAGCTGTATATAAAATATGGAACTATTGCACGGTGTCATTTCGCGTGATGTCTGTAAACTTGCAACTGATTTTACCTGCAAGTGCTCGAGAAGTTCTCCGCTCGATTCGAAGTGGTCCTCGCACTTGTCCCATCGACAGACACCGCTGTCTGTCCCTTGCTGCCGTTCCGGTTCCCTGGCCGGAAATCGTATGGTGGTCGGCGCAGAAAGAATGGGCGACAGAGGTGGCTTCGATTCGCTGCTCCTCGAATCTTCTTCCTCCTCCTCGACGTCGTCGGCGGGACTCGCCTGACGCTCCTTGATCTTCTCGGTTTCCGACTCCGGTACTTTTAGCCTTGCCAACGGGTCCACGCTGGCCTGTGACCTCAGCGAGTCGAGGATGCTCC